>JASDQU010108741.1:150824-163111 GCA_032191745.1 Picea mariana | reverse complement strand
TAGAAGATTCCTCCTCTAGAATGTTCTTAGGTGATGGTAGCACTATATAAAGGGGTTCAAACAATGTAATGAGACATGAAGAGAAGTATTGTATTTGGAGAAGTAACTCAATAGGAGGATGCCCCCTCGAAGAGGCAAGTGAACAAGAGAGGATCCCTTTCATAATAGGATCCATTATATGGTGTTGCCCTACCTCAAGGGTTTGATATAATAAAGTTGTGGTTTTCTATATGGTTTCATATATCTCGTGTGGTGATTGTATTCAGATATCTTTGGATATGTTGTGATAATTTGTATTCAGGTATTTGGTTCTTAACAAAATCATTCGTGAACGACATTGCTCGTGACATCGCCATGGGTGGAGTTTTCACAGAGGAACAGGAAATCAGTCGTGCTCAATACCTTGACCTCGTTTACTCACAAATAGGTAATCTTTATGACTTACTCCCTGGCACACCTCATCCTTTTACTTCCGCTACTTCAACTACTCCTGTTGCTTCTCATGCAGCTGACGGTGTGATTGGCACTTTTCATGCCCAACCTCATTCCATCCAAACCTCTAGAAACAAACCCAAATCCAGTTCTTCTAATGTTCCGAATGCTCCATCTCCTACCCCTCTCACCGAAAAGACTTTTGAGGTGAACTCTGTTCAATATGCCCCCGCCGAAAAAAATAAATTCAAAAAAGGAAAGGGTAAGAATAAGGAGGATAAAAATAATCCGTAATCTGAGAAAACCAAAACACCACCTGTTGACGATAGGGATAAGCGCAAACCCCGATACCCTTGTCTTATCTATGGTGATGATCACTACACTAAGGATTGTCCACGACGAGTCGAGGTTACTAAGTTCCTTCAAGGGACCTCGAAACTCCCCACTTCGACCGTGTTGTCGCAACCTTTCCCTTCTCAACAACATGCCCAATTGGTCATTCATGACCAACCTTCCCCCTCCAATACATCCTATGTCTTAATGTGTACAGGTGATTCAAAGAATAATGACATCACACTTACCACTCGAGCCAAATATTATTCTTCCTCCAAAGAGAAGGTTGATGCAATACCTCATTCATTGGTCCAACCATCTCACACGACTCCACCTACCAATGGTCCTCTTCATCTCAAATGACCGAGCCTAGATACAGTCCTTCGCCCTCATCCAAAGGGTGTTGTTCAAAAATTGGCTTTCAATCCTCATGCATCTGTTGCCCAAAAATATAGTATTGTTAAAGATCTGGCCCAAGCACCGTCCGTGATGTCAGCCCTCGAAGTCCTTCAAAGTTGTCCTACACAATGGAAGGCACTGTTGAAAGCTATTGGTGGAATCGACCCTACAAATAAAAATTTAATAATTTTTTACTTGGAAGATCACATTTCAAGGTTACCCCCTCAACTCGCATTCCAAATACAAGTTATTGTCTCCGACAAAAAAATTTGTAGAACAATTATTGATGAGGGTGCCTCAATGTGTGTCATGTCTATTACCTGCTGGAAATCCATCGAATCTCCTCCTTTGACTGAATCCCACAACACTCTCAAAGCCTTCAATGGCTCTAGTTTTAAGTTACAGTGTCCTCCCTTTGTTTCCTATTACATTAGAAGGCAAAACGGTCAACGTTGAAGTGGAGGTATTTGACGCTCCTCTCGATTACAACCTTCTACTTGGCAATAGCTAGATCGATTCCATGCGTGCAGTTGTGTCCATTCTTTTCTGTGTCGTGTGTTTCCCACATCAAGGAAAAGTAGTTACCATAGACCAATTGGACTTCTTTCACTCTGATGCACATACCAACAATGTATCTTTCATTGCAAAACCGCCCCCGGATATGAGAACGTCAGTGTGGGTCTTCTTAAAGATTCATCTTTGATGGGTACTTTCCCCATTCAACCACTCGATGTTCCACATCCATTTTTTTCCTTGATCAACATGATCTCTACCTCTGTTCATAGAACCACTGCATCTTACGACCCGTGGATGGTACCCAACCCCAATGATCATCTTCGTTATGGCGACGAAATGCCTCTGAGTCTGGTCGAATCCTCTTATCAAGGCATTCAATTGGCAACCCCGTCTACCGCCTCTCTTGTTGATTTATCTCCATATCCATTCCATGTCATTTTTCCTACAGACAAAATGATTATGTCTGTTATGTTCATGGAAGATACCCCTTGGGACGATGGACATCATCGTTCCATCCTCTGCCTAGAACAACACACCATCAAGGGTTATCAACTCATCTCGACCCCATTGACTATTGTCATCATTTCTACCGTTCCCGAGTCTACACATGATATGTTCTATGAAGGGAACTTAAGTAATATCTCACCCACCATCCCCCTCGACATATCCATAAAACCTAGAGTTGTCGAAAATGTGCATATCGTAGCTTCATGCTCCCATGACGAAGTTGTTACCTACAAGTCTCTCTTCCAAGAATTTTGTGATGTCTTCGCATGGAGCTATGAAGAAATGCTGGGGATTGAACCCGACATTGTGGTACATGAGATTAAGACATACCCAGGCACTAAACCTGTCCGGAAATGACTTCGTCCGGTCCACCCACGTAAAGAAGCCGCTATCAAGCTTGAAGTTGAGAAACTTCTCAAATCTGACTTTATTTACCCTATGGCTCTAACTGACTGGGTTTCCAATCTTGTTCCAATTGACAAGAAACAAGGTACAATCCATGTGTGCGTTGATTATAGGGACATTAACAAAGCTTTTCCTCGAGAAAACTTTCCTACCCCCTTCGTTGACCATATCATCGACGATTGTGCTGGAAGTGAAATCTTCTCTCTGATGGATGGTTTCTCCGGATATAATCAAATCAATATCGTACCCGCAGACCAACACAAGACCTCTTTTATTTGTCCTTGGGTCACTTTCGCCTACCAGAAAATTCCATTTGGTTTAAAGAATGCCGGTGCAACTTTTCAACGTGCTATGTCTTATGCCTTTCATGATATAAAGCACATCATGCAACCATATATCGATGACTTACACACTCATTCCATGCGCCATGTATATCATCCAATATACCTCTACGCCATTTTACTTTGATGTCGGTTTTACCACATACGCTTGAATCCCCACAAATGTGTTTTTTGCATAGAATCCAGCCGACTTCTGGGATTTATTGTTTCACGTCAAGGGATCAGGGTAGATCCTTTGAAGGTTGAGGCGATTCTCAATCTCCCTCCTCCTTCCTCACTTTTTCAGTTACAAAGTTTGCAAGGGAAGGCAAACTTTCTCCGTCCTTTCATCCCGAACTATGTTGAGATAACTCTTGGATTTACGCAACTACTCAAGAAAGGTTCTGAGTTAGTATGGGATACCACTACCAAAAAAGATTTTGAAGCTTTGAAACTATCTTTGACACGTACCCCACTACTCTTCCCACCTGATTACAGTTGGGATTATTTCCTTTACCTCGCAACCTCAGACTATACCATTGCTATGGTTCTCGTCCAGGAGGATGATTCTCGTGACAAGCATGTCATCTATTACTTGAGTCAGAGTCTCACGACTACTGAAACAAAGTATTTACATGTTGAAAAACTGGCCTTGGCAGCCGTCCAAGCTGTTCAATGTTTATGGCATTATATCCTTTCTCGCAAGACTATGGTAATTTCTAACTACAACCCTATGTAACACATTCTCACCCGCCAATTTCTAGGGGGGAAATACTCCAAATGGATCATAATACTCTAGGAGTTTGACTTAGAATTCGAACGCTCTAATTCCAAGAAATTCTTGATGTTTTCCGAGTTGATATGTGACCTTCCCTGCTCTGAGACGAAAAATGTAGCAGTAGATTCATTACTTGATGAATCCCTTTTCCTGATTAGTTCCGATGACCTTTGGTATGGATATATCATCATATATCTCCAAACCCAAACTTTTCGGCCCAATTTTTCTAGCACTGACCGCCATCGAATACGCTACCAAGCCCGTCAATATATTATCCTTGGTGATACTCTTTATTGTCGTGGGATTGACTTTGTTTTTTGACATTGCCTCACATTTGACGAAGCTGAGAAAGCCCTAAATGACTGCCTTTTTTGAGCCTGTGGTGGTCACATGTTCGGGTATGCTACTGCCCAGAAGATCTTACGAGCGGGTTATTTTTGGCCTTCTTTATTCAACGATTGTATAATTTCCATCCAAAAATGTCACGCTTACCAAACCTACAACAATAAAATACGATCACACCCTGCTCCTCTACACCATGTGGTCTCCATTGGTCTTTTTGTGAAATGGGGTATCGATTTCATGACATGTCACTCTCACTCGGCCGAGGGGCATGGATATATTATTGTAGCCGTAGATTATTTTACGAAATGGGCCGAGGTAATGCCAACATTCGACAATACCGGAAGGACTACAAAATTATTTATATTCAATCACATCATTTCTCAGTTTGGTGTTCCTCAAGCTATCGTTACTGACCATAGTAGCCACTTTAGAAACTTCATGATGTCCGAACTCACTGAAAAGTTGGGTCTTCGCCATGAAAACTCAACACTCGATTACCCACAAGCCAACAATCAAGTTGAAGGAATAAACAAAATCCTCATTACCATGCTTCGATGAATGATAGGGATTCACAAAATGAGTTGGCACACAATGTTGTTTTCAGCATTGTGGGCTTACCGGACATCTGTTAAGTCTGCTACCGGGTTTACACCATTCCAGTTAGTCTATGGTCTAGAAACCATCTTGCCTATTGAATGTGAGATACCCTCCCTAAAACTAGCCGTCGAACTTCTCCCAAACACTTTTGCTAAAGAAGAACGTCTATTGTATCTCATGCAACTAGATGAAACCCGTCGTGACGCCACCCTAGTTATAGAAGCCTAGAAGAAATGCGTCAAAGCCCAATACGACAAACATGTCAAGCCACGCATTTTCTCCGAAGGTGATCTGGTTCTCCTTTACAAACAAGATCGAGATATGCTAGGAGCCGAAAAATTTGAAGCTATGTGGCGAGGTCCTTATATCATAAGATGAGTTTTGAAGAAAGGATATTACGAGTTGGTGGACTACGATGGTATCCCTTTGAGTGAACCTAGAAATGGGTTGTACTTAAAGAAGTACTATGCTTAAGATCACCTATGCATGAGTGCTTGTATTTTATTGTATCATACTTTTTGTGTGTTACTTTAGTATGTTTTTTCATTATTTGGTCTTTGCCCTCGACTGCTTATCTTGCGTTGTGCTTGGTTTCCAGATGTCGGAGTCTTTGCCACCCCACATTGGCTTCGCCGATGGTGCTAGTTGTAGTACTCAGAACCTTGCTTCTGCTGCATGGGCAATTTACGCCCCTAAAAATGAACTTATCAGTCTATGAGGTGTGTGCCTCAGTCGTGCGACCAATAATATTGCAGAATATAGCACCGTCATCGAATTGTTGATTGATGCTATTTCGCTTGATATCCGCCGCTTGGTTATACGACTCAATTCACAACTAGTAGTACTACAGTTAAGTAATGTCTATGCTATTCGAAGTCCTACTTTATTATGGGTATATTTACGAATTCTCCTCTTGGAACATTATTTTGATTATATCGAATATCAACACATTCCTAAATGTTTAAATACATTGATTGATGCATTAGCTAACTATGTGTTAGACAGGCATTTGAGACATTTATAAACCAATCACACATTACATGTATAACACAACACAAAATAAGATGGTAGAAGCCGTATATATGTATATAATGATCAAAAGTTTTTACAAAAATTTTCTATCCAAGGATCAAAATCTCAAAATACAAAGCCCATAGCTTCTACAAAATAGCATCACGGATGATGCTCACGATAACACACAACTGCTCAGGCTACCCTACGGAGTAGTCGACTGAGAGACTCGGACACGTCCACAGTATGGCGCTGGGAATGTCTCGGGATCTCCGCAATAGAAATATCTGGGACATCCATGGTCAACCCCTCTAAGTTCTATTCCACTGCCTTCTAGTCTTCGACATCCCATCTCACCACTGGAGCCGCTTCTCCTCAACTTTGAATGGGAAACATTCCTGGAGGTCGATATAGCCCCACATCTGTGTCATCAAATTTTGTTTTTTGGATTAGTTCTTGGATAAACATTAAAACATTTCATATGATAAAATTTGCAAAAAAAATTAAAAAGAACAAAATGTGTACTTCTTACCTAAGTCACCCCATTGAACATCCTCAGGCAGGGCCAAATCCAGATCCCCTCGGAAATCCAAACCAGCATATGCATAGTCGTCGATCATCAGCATTTGGGGCCTCAACCAGTCAAAAAATAAATCATTATACTTGATTATAAGCCCTGTTACGTGTCGATCCATGAGGTTACACCACCTCAGCATCCTCAGATCTTGTGGGGCCGGTAAACCCCAATCAACCTGTAGTCGCAACAATGGGACCCTCTCGAGGAAGAATGACACCAAAAGTGACCCATACCCAAACCACTTCAAGTCACCCTTTCTGCACTTCGTCAATTGTCTCTTCATACTGCAGAGAACTGCATCCGACCAGTTGAAAACCTGAGGCTCTGTGCACTCTATTGCGTATTGGAAATAGCTCTGGAGAGCCATGTGCGGAGCTACGCTCCCAACCATGCATGCAATAGTGAACAAGATGGTCCGTAGGATCAGATCTTGGACCCCCCAAATGGAAACCTTACCCTTGCGTCTCTCCACCTCGGGAACACAATATTGGCGACAATACTCGCTCATAGGGAGTCTGTCGCCTCTACCTCTGGTCAAAGTAGCATGGTATCCACGCCGTGACAACCCCGTCAGAAAATAGATATCCTCGATATCTAGTGTCAGCGTATGGACTCCCATATGAAATAACTGTTGATCCACGTCCCACATGTGGACCAGGTATTCCAACAATCTGAGTTGGGCTCTCATGCCCGGAATCCTGAAAAATTTCAAGAGCCCACAGTCCTGGAGGGCAGCGACTGTACCCGGGTCATTACCGACAATGGCATCATCCTCCTCATGTTCTCTTTCTCTCCATTCCAACATTGTGATGGTCAAACACCTACAAAAGAGCCATGAGAGGGAAGTCAACAACTTGTTTTAAACTCTTGCATAATTTTTATTGAGCAAAACCTCACTTTAAAATCCATTTTTCGGCCCCCACAGGTGGACCTTTTGCACAGTGTGAGATTCTCACAGATGCCCTAAAGGCCACCTGCGATAATCTTAGATTCTCACAGGTCCCACATGGACAACCTGTGAGAATGCTTGGGCGCATGTTCCGACCCTAAAATGGACTCAAAACCCAAAAAATTGCCAATAAAAACAAAAAATAAACCATGAAAAAGTTAGAGAATCAAGAGATTACCTCGTTGGCTGAAACCATTCGTTGAATGATCGCTTGTGCCTCCCACAATCGAGCAAAGAAATTTGGGGGAAAATGAGGTATGTTGGACAAGTTTTTGGCAAAGTAACAATGAAATGGTAAAAAGTCCTTTTTACCCATATTTATTCACTTTTTACTATTTTTTATTGATTTTATATATTATTTTTATTGCTTTGTCTATAAAACCTAATACCCTAATAGCCTTGTGTTTTTTCTTTTTGTCGCATGTATGACTATGTTTTTAGGTTTTTTTAGAAAAAACCTCGAGCTCAGTCTTCGTTCTTTCTCGCGCTCGAAAATATATGAGAACGTAACCGAGTATACGTTTTCTCGTCTTTTCATACTCGTCATGGTAACATGAAAATGACAAACGTAAAGGATTATTCTTTAAGCTCTTTTCACGCTCCATAAAGACGAAAAGATTGTCGAGCAATCTTTTTCTTTTCACGCTCATTAAAGTATTTGAAGAAAAAGTTTGACGAGTGATAGTTTATCACTTTTTCGGTATCGTCGAACTCTTTTACAAAAAAGGAACTAGGAGAGTTCTCTTTAAGTGTTTTTCAGACTCTCAAAACATGAAAAACCAATGAGTTTTCTATCCTTGGACTCATTAAACAAACATCGAAAGACCTATAATGGGACCGAACCACTCCTTCCTAGGGTTCGTTAAATATACTTCGAGTGACTCATCCGAAGGATGAGCTTACATCATCAAGCATATGTTATCCTCCTCAATCTTGTGTAAAAATAAATAGGTACTCGCTAGAAAAGGTGTGGGAAATTTTGGGAAAGGAATGTGTTTTTGTATTCATATTAATGGCAGTAAGCGTCGCTATTGAACGTGACACCCCCTATTTGTCATTTAAATATGGGTTGGGAAATCCATTTGTCTCTCATTCGACTTGCTACAAGGTCATATCTTGGGTCGTATTTGAGTCAGTGCTGCCAAGTCCTTGGTTGTGTCATTCATATGTTCAAGAGAAGTTCAAATGAGCCCTCTATTGAGTCGGTCATTTGCAGTTGTCCATTCTTATTGTGTCGACATTCCCTGTGTCCGTTTCAACCTGTATTCATACTTTGTTTCACCCTCAAAATCTGTCACTTATTTCGTGTCATTGATGGGGGATACATCAAGGACCTCCTGTGACAAGTCTTATTCTGTCGAATCCAACTCATTATCCGGAAATGAGACTTAGAAATCATTTAGTACCTTGGAACCTGAATTCCTTAATGGCAGGTCTCTTCGCTTTCAACAAGGGTTTCACATCATTGATCACTGATCGAGAGATTCCACCGAGTGCTTGACTTCATCTCATTCATTCGCATTTGTTTGGATTGTACTTCGATACCTTGGAAGTCATTGACATTAATGGGGATTTCCCTCACACTTGTTAACAATTTTCATCAATGACTGGTAATCAAGTGGTTTCTACCATGTTCGACTTCAGCACATGTAATCGCATGGCTAGATTCGTACTTTCACGTGACGGGATTGAAGACCCTGGGTCTCATCTTTTTGATCCAGGCTGCAATGGAGCATGTATGATTTGTATCGACACATAGATCCACTTTGTATGTCACGTGGCTATGTCATTATTCAAGTCCTCTCACATAGATCCACTGTGTATTCCTGGTGGCTATGTAGCATTTTGATGACATGGATCGATGATGTATGATTGGTGGCCATGACCTACGATTTGTGATCTGAGCATGGGAATGCCTACCTTAGAACTAACAATATATTCTGCATATGTTTAGTTGTTTACAGGTTTCCGATTAGGTGTGCTCCTTGTTTCTTACACACACACACACATTTTACAAAGTATTTCGGCAGTCACAAGTTCCGGCCTCATACTTTGGGGGGAATTCTGTTACACATGATTTTGGTCACTCTAGTGATGTCTCTACAAGTGATGTATTCAGGCTCCCACAAGGACTTTTTGCTGAGAAAAGTGATTATTGTCTTCTTCCAAAAAACACATTTTTAAGATGAGTTCGCAGGATGCCTATATTACAGGGTGCAGAAATCCTTCATTCTCATAGGCAATCCAAACTTAGGGTGCGAACTGTTTGCAGTATGCTCTATAGTTAGGGTGCGAACCTGTTTCAAAGCTTGGAAAAGAGAAGAGGTCACGAAGTTTCTAGAAGGGAATCTTCTAGAAAATGAGTTGGCATTCACATGGTTGGAATCCTACTGACTTCTCAGATTTAGTGGGATCATCCTCATCCATTTAACCATCTCTCCTTCTCCTATATATTGAAAGGTTTCTCATGGAAAAGGTTAAGCAAGATTGAATGAATAATTGGTGAAATAATTGTGTGAATAAATCTGCTTGGATAGAAGCTTGAAGACTCTATTTGATCAATCAAGTTGTACTGGATCTTCTTCATGCAAATGTAGAGCAAGTGTGTGTGTTGGAACCAAGGGTCAATGAAAGGAATCTTGTGACATCAAGGCAATCTGGTTGTATCTTCTACTTTCATTTAATATAATACAATGGCATGTCCCTTTCCCATAAAATCACTCTTGTTTTATTGCATAACTTCTTGATCATATGCATAGGTTGACATTGAATACACTTTGCTATCTTCACTTTGGTTGGTTTGTGTTGTCTTGGACCTAATTTCAGAAGAGCACCAGAGTGAAGAAGGAACAACATAGACCTAAGGAAGTGATATAAAGGTATGTCACTCATTCCTTCTTATTAGTAGATTCAATGACTATAACTTAGGGAAAGAGTCGTGTCCTGTCCTGTTTTGTTCTAGATCTAGGTGGATCTGTTAGTGTCCGCACCTACCAATTTATCCGATAACATTATTAGCAGGTAAAGACCGAACACCAACATCCAGACGACCTATTACAACCATTACTAGTACGAAAATGGAAATGGGAGACCATATCACTAGACTTTATTATAGGTTTTCCTAAAACTCAGAAACAAAATGATTCTATTATGGTTGTAATCGATAAACTCAGTAAGTATGCACACTTTATTCCTGTAAAGTCTACCTTTAAAGTTATAAACTTCACTGAAATGTTTATGAAATAAATTTTTAGACTGCATGGTATTCCTAAAATGGTGATCTCAGATAGAGACACAAAATTCACATCCTCTTTTTGGAAAGAATTGTTTGCAGGTCTAAATACTAATTTTAATTCCAATACAAGTTATCATCCACAAACGGATGGACAGACCAAAAGTACAAACCTAATCATAGAGGATATGCTCTGCATGTACTTAATAACAAAACCAAGTGAGTGGAAAGACTACCTACACTTGGTAAAATTTGCATATAGCAATGGGTACCAAACTTCAGCTAAATTGAGCCCCTTCAAGGTATTGTATGACAAAAAGTGTATGACACCAATTAGCTGGGATGACCCAGTTGATAGACTCATGGTTGGACCAGAGATGCTCCAAGAAATGGAAAGTATGGTAAGAAATGTACAAAATAACTTAAAGGAGGCACATGACAGACAAAAAATTTATGCGGACCAGAAAAGAAGACACTTGGTGTTTCAAGTGGGAGATCATGTGTACTTAAAAGTCAAAGCCTGAAAGAGTTCACTAAAGCTAGGGAATTGTGCCAAGTTGGCACCTAGGTTTTGTGGGCCCTTCAATATACTAGCTCGAATTGGACCCGTAGCATACCAACTTGAACTTCCAGTTAATCTAAAAGTTCATAACGTATTTCATGTTTCTTTGTTGAAAAAGTATGTTCATGACCCTACTCACATGATCGATTGGAACTTGGTGCAGGTGGAACTAGAAGGAGAGTTCCAGGCATAACCCTTGCGTATTCTGGACCAGAGAGAAATAACACTTTAGAACAGAGTCGTCGCTCAGGTAAATGTGCAATGGAAGCACTTTAACCCTGAGGATGCCACTTGGGAGTTGGAGGGAGATTTGCAAAAATCTCATCCAATCTTGTTCCAAGAAGGGAACAAACATTGAGGACAATGTTTTATTGAAGGGGGAAATGATGTGACATCCCAAAAAATAAATTATTTTTGAATTTGAAATTTGTTAGGAAAATTATTCCATTTTTGGTAAATTCAAATTTGGATTTTTTTTGCCATTTATGGAAATTCTGAATTTCGAATTTGGTAAATTGTAATTGATGATTATGACTGTTGGGAAGAGATCTGATTTGACCCAACTAACTATTTGACTATGAAACTTGTATGAAAACATAATATTTTATAATTATTGCAGGAGGACAAATGGAACAACCATGTTAAAAATCAGGTGACCATGACTCCATGAGTGGGGAACATGTTGGAACTGCCTCAGGGCTGATTGTTACAACTGGAAAATTAGGAATTTGGCCATTGGAAGCCCCTGAAAATTAGGGATTTAGGGAGCTGCGAAAATTCCCAAGGGAGGGAAAATACCTAGGCAAAAATATTGTTTGGATATATAACATATGTGGGAAGGTAGGACGCTGTCTAGTATGCTGGGGGAAAATATCACTAATTGCTTGTTGTTATGAACACTACTTGCCGAGTGTGAGGAAAGGAGAAGATTTATGCAGTGGAATGACATTGCTGAGGAGGAGTTCTGAGTTATCCCTCATGGATTCATGGTCAGGCTAGGGGGTGAATAGAACAAGTAATTTTGGTTGCCCTATTCTACGGTTCGGAGGAACATGGCCGTTTCCTTTGTCTTCCCGCGAATTGATTCAGATATGTTATTATACCTCTCCTTTGGATGAATGTTGATTAATTAGATGTCTGATAGAATGTATTTGTAAATGATGCATCGAAGTATTTCTATGGATGAAAATCTGGTTGAAAGTTGCTAAACTTAATGTCCGATCAATAGACCTCTAGATTAATTCTGAATGGATCATATCTAATCCTCACAATGTAATCATATCTACCGAGTAAAACTGTCTATAGGCACCATGTGAATGCAATC
>JASDQU010108741.1:124030-141776 GCA_032191745.1 Picea mariana | reverse complement strand
CCTTTACTTTTCTTGATTCATAGAACACCACATGTCCATTTTGACTAAGAACTCCACCAAGTCCTTCTTTACATGCATTTGTGCATACAATGAAGTCTTCATTTGGATCAACAATCCTTAATATTGGAGCACTAGTCAAAAAATACTTTAAGTGTTGGAAACTTCTTTCACAATCTGATGTCCACTCAAACTTCACACCCTTCTTTTGCAAGGAAGTGATTGGGTGTGCAATCTTTGATAATTCTTCAATATATATTTTGTAGTAACCTACAAGTCCCATGAATGATTTCACCTCAGATACATTCCTTAGTGTTGGCCACCCTTCAATGGATTTTATCTTCTCAGGGTCCATTGTTATCCCTTCCTTTGAAATAATATGCCCCAAGTAACATATTTGTCACTAGTAGAATGAACACTTGCTCAACTTTGCAAAATTTTTATGTTCTCTCAATACTTGTAGCACCATCCTCAAGTGTTTCTCATGTTCTTCTTCATATTTTGAGTAAATAAATATGTCATCCAAAAATGCAATGAAAAACTTATCCAAGTATTCTCTAAAAAATATCATTCATTAAACACATGAAGGTAGTTGGTGCAATTGATAACCCAAATGGCACCACTATGAACTCATAATGCCCATACCTTGTGTTGGGCTCTAAATATGTCTTAAAAAAAACCTTAGTTTAACATTAATTTATCAACCCGGAGATTCATCTTTTATCTCAAGAATATCAGCAAAGTCTATGCAGGTAGCCTAAAATCATGTAGCTAAACCAAACCTGAGTTCATAAACAATTAAGTTCCTCAAATGTTCACCAAAGATTCTGAGAACTGATGGAATTGAGATCAAATTACTAAAATGTTGTAAAATGAAAAGGAACTAATTAATCTATTGAATTCACTTAACTACAAAGCAGTAATCAAATCTAAGAAAAGACTTGCAGAATTAATCTATCAATTATGAATTCTAATTACCGGAAAGGAGATAACGAATTACTCTATCTGTGGAAAGAAACAACGACTGTAATCTAGTCGAAAGGGACAACTAATGTAACTTTTACCAAAAGGAACAACTATCGTAACTTTCACCGAAAGGAACAGCTAATGAAACTTTAACCGAAAGGAACAACAATTGTAAATCTAAGGAAAAGGAACAACACGGATGAAAATGTGAGGAACTGTCAAGCGATAACTTTAGAAATGGAAATCATAACGGAAATCATTAATACTTAAGGGAAATGTCTGTCTTCTACAAACAATCATCAATTCATTGATACACTTATGCAATTAAAAGAGATCTGAATCACAAAACATAAATCAAACTTTGAACTAATACAATTACAAAATGAGACAGTAGCTCCTTCAGACTGTGCCCTCAGTCTTCAAAAGTACTGCTACGAGAAACTCAAAACATAGGGATGGTAGAAACACTCAAAACTTTCATTGATTCCATAACTGGTGAAACATTTACAACAACTGCTTGCACAAAGAAATTCTCTATTCCGAATCCTTGATTGGGATTTGTTCTATATGTTTTTTGAACCTATTACCCTCTTATATATTACAATAGTCTAGGTAAATCAATCTATCCCGAGGATCGAAAGATCCTTAGGATTGCTTTACTATTATAAAGTTACAACATAGAGAATTGATTATCTCCAAAATTGCTTTGCGCCTAAAAGTCTTCAACTCCCAATAGCTTGTGCATACCCAAAATCTCTTTGGTTATCTTTGACAGCTATTTTATCTAGTTTTGCAACAAAATCAAACCATTCCAATCGTAATTTAGAATCTATTTAATAAAACTTCAATAACAACTCTAAGAGACATATTAATCATGTTCTTTCCTATTTATCCCTAATTATTTGAAAAGTCAATCATAATTATATCATGAACTATGGAAAAAAGGGAGATATTTATACCTTTTTTGTAACCCAACATACCCCCCAGCTTACCTTCTTGCATGTCCTCATCCAAGCTAGAATCTTTCATGTAAAGAAGTTATACTGTAGGGAGGAAAAGTGGGTTCACCAGGTCTCCTGAAACCATTGCTTCTTTTGATTTCATCAAAAGCAACGTCCTATCTCTTTTTATTAATTTGATAATCCCTCTGGTAACTTTTTGGAGGAAACCAGATAAGAGGGGGGTTGTACCTACATCCAATCCAAGCAGGCCCTTCTTCCTGGAGTAGTCTAGAATACTTCTCTACTCTAAAGGTTGTTGCAAAGAAATTCCTAAACCCAAAGGGCTCTCTATTTTTAACCTCATTAGAGGATGCATCCCATCTTACCTTAGAGGCAACAAGAGCTTCTTCTTTAAGTTCTCTGAAGTATGTGGTACCTGAACGTATGACCTGTAAATGGATAGGACCTAATGAGTCCACGACCCCTTTCCTTTTCATGAATGTCTTATGTCGCATGATGGATGGGAAGGATTTTGGAGGCTCTCCTCTGATCCAAAGATCTATTCCAGTTTCCCTCTTTATGAAGAGTTTGTGAATCTTACCCCATTTGACCTAGTTCCTGGTAAAGGACAGGAATGCATGGAATTGTATGTCCCCTATGAAGGGGCCAGGGTTTTTTTCTCTCTCCTCTTCCAAAATGAAATTGTGGAAGTATAATTCACACAGAAGGTATTGTACCTTCTCTTCCTGATCCTTGAAACATGAAATAAATTTAGCTACAGTGGTAAATGATATGGGTTTTCCTTCTCTGATGGCCTTCACTCTCAACAATAGATACCATTCCAGCAAGAATAAAGCATAATTAGTGGTAGGGGCTCTGCAACTGATGGCATCAGAGTAGACATCACAAATGTCTTTAATTTGCTCCAAATCTTTTTCCATCTGGGTTTGCATTCTGTTTACCTTTTCTTGGGCTCTAGTGAGCTCAGCATAACTCTCACTTTCTTTTGTTGTCATATCTGTTAGTTGTCTAACAACCTTTTGATGCTCATCCCTAGTGACCATTTCATCTCGACGTCGAGCCAATGCTTGCTGGGCTTGTCCCAATTCTTCTTTTAGCTTATCAATGATGGCATCTTGTGCCTGAGACTGGGATGTTTGATGTGTAGTCATTTCTTCCCCGGATCACATTAATGCTTGTTGGGTTTGTGCAAGCTCTTCTTTCAGCCTATCCATAATAGTGCTATGTTCCTGGTACTGCTCTGTCATAGTCATTAATTCATATCTGTTTTGAATCAGGTTTTGTTGAGACTGTATTAATTCTTCCTCCAGTCTCTTAATAATGGCATCCTGCTCAAAGAGTTGAGCTATTTCCTCCAAAACCAGAGTATTTGTCTGTATCTTAGCATCAACCATCTCTTGTGTTTCTACATGAATTACATCTTCATCTTGTGTCGTTGCTTCCTCTACTACTAATTCCTCAAGGTCAATCTGTATTCCTACAGAATTTGTACTAACTGCTTGCTTAGGAAGAGGATTTCTTCCTTGCACTCTGCCCCTTTTGTTTTTCTTTCTTCTGTGAGTTTTGTCTACTAGTTCTAACTATTTTCTCAATTCCTTGATAATCTCCTTGAGTTTTCCCACCTTCTTCTTTAATACTTCAGCCCTTTTAGCCTTCTTCTTCAACAATTTGTTCTCTTTCTTTAATTTCCTAATTTGTTTCTGGCTTTTGACTTATTTCTGTTTGTGAGGGACCTCAAGGTCTTCTTCATTCTAGCCAATAGATGGTTGTCCCTCTATTCCTTCCAAGTGATCTATCTGTTCAAGGGGGCTTCTTTCTTCAAAAATAAATTCCTCCTGTGTTGTGTCATCTAGAAAAGACATTTCAGTGTCAAGAAAGTCTTCAACAGGTTTTGAAGAGGAGGCTAGTTCTAGGTCTTTTTCCAGATTGTTTTTACCTCTCTCAAGGTTCCTAAGTTCCCCAAAACCTAAGCTATTTCTATCTCATAGATCTTCAAAAAGTGTTTTGTCAGGGGATTTAATGCAGGTTGGGTGTCTCCCTGATCATCTTTTTGTGTTGTCTGCTCTGCTTGTTCAATTTCTTGAACATTTTCCTGTAGAGTTTGTTCCATGACATTCTGAAGTTCTTCAGGGTGCTCTGTTGCATCCTAAATTGCTTCAGTCATTTCCTGAGTTTGTCTGCTTCTCTTCCTTGTCTTAGTGGGGGATCTAGGAGCAGCCATTGTTCTCTTTTTCTTTTTTCTTACTGCCTGTTTCTGTGAGGTCTGGGCCTCAGTGATTTGAGCAGGGTCTGCTTCAACTTTAGTTTGAGGCAATGGAATTTCTCTTTGGGTGGTAGTCGCCTGGTCTAGTTGTGGAGATCTATTGGCCTCAGTCAGATTCTTCCAAGTCAACTGAGTTTGACTCAATGCTTTATCCACTATCAATTTAACTAATTTGTGGTGGATGATAACAGTAACAACATCCTTGGACTTTTGTGTTCTTAAATCAACTTCATGTAATATGGTATTTAGAAAGAAAGGAAGGTTAAGTACTAACCATTGCTTCAAGGCTGCCAACAATTTAAGATGGTGAGGTCGAATTACATCGTATCGTCCATCACAGGTGATATACCGCTGAACTATCCCCGCCAATTCCTTCCATGGTTCACTGAGGGTATTGGGATTAAGTCCCTTTCCTTTTTGATCCAATTCCTCCCCAAGTTCTGTGAAAGATTCCACAGTTTCCTTCAGCTTCATGTATTTCCCTGTCCATTGAATGCCTGTGTTAGAGAGGCCTGTGACCTCTTCTATGATTTCTAGGGTAACTGGGATTCATATACCTTGCACCATAGAGATTTCTCCTTGCAGGTTTTGAAAGAATTCAAGTGTGACATTTGTGTCATCTCCTTGCAAGCGGCTGAAGTACTCGGTCCACCCTAGGCGATGTAGGATTTATCTTGCCTATTCTGTAACCTGGAGTAATGTCGGCTCTCTGCACACACTTCTGCCACCCATATTTCTATGAAAAAAATAAAGAACGACTGTTGTTCCTGTTTGCAAATTTTGTTAGACCAGCTTTGGAGAAAGAGTTACCATAAATAGAAAATATCAGTGACAAAAAATGTATAAAGACGTGGGTTTTGCATTTATTACAATCATTACATTTAATCAGAAAGTGTGTCAGGAATCCACTCCCCTCATTAATGTAGAGGTCATCCTCGACCTTCAACGTAGGTAGGAGTAATGAGTGCAGGTAATTTCGGGTGAGAGGTAATGATTGTGTTGCCACCACCGATGGGGGCTAATTATATATAATTTAAAAAAAAACACATGCACCCAAAAAATTGTTTAAACGATAGTCTATTTGATGTGTGGAAATTGCAAATGTATTACACCTATGTTAAAAATCATTTATGGATAAATCAATGAAAAATAAAGTAAATCTGTTTATTTATTTATTTATCTGTTAATATTCCACATGGCATAATATTGTTACTTTCCCGAGTGATTGAACATACTGGATATGATAGCTCCATTATTTGAGTAAAGGAGATACAAAGACACAGAGAAACTTGGTATTTTTGAGATAGTCATCCATACCACAGGTAGAGCCACTGTTTCCCTCAAGCGTCCATAGCCTCGGCAGGGTTTCCTTTTAACCCATAGATGAGCATGTATCCTTCATAAACATGCAAATAATCTTTTTTCAAAAAATACCATTATCCTGGTTTGGTAGCTAGATGATGATAATGCTACTCACTAGATTGTAACGTAAGTGAACAAGTTAGCTCGTGATGAGACCTCTTGTCCTTTGACAAAAAAGTGTCAAAGGCCATTTCCCTGGTGTGGTAGCCATAGTGGGAATGTCAATTTCGTTAGTATCCTATGATCGTGGTAGGTTGGCTCGTGATGAGACCCCCCATTCTTTTATGAAAAAAAAAAAGATTTTTATTGCGTATCTTTTGTTTTAATCTTTCCTTAATAAATATTTGAATTGTCTTATCCCAAGAAGACCATTATCCTGGTTTGGTAGCCAGATGATGATAATGCCACTCACTAGATTGTAACGTAAGTGAACAAGCCAGCTTGTGATGAGACCTCTTGTCCTTTGACAAAAAGTGTCAAAGGCCATTGCCCTGGTGTGGTATCCATAGTGGGAATGTCACTTTCATTAGTATCCTATGATCGTGGTAGGTTGGCTCGTGATGAGACCCCCCATTCTTTATGGAAATTTTTTATTATATATAATATATATGTTTTTATTTTTAAGTGTTTATTTAGGGAGGCTCATCTACTCTTTAAGAGTAAGGGATGGTATAAGGAAGTATAGAGATGCCAAGTAAAAGTGTGTTGAAGACTCCTCATAATATAGGGGCATAATATCATTCAGTTATATTTGTTTATATATAGGGGAAAGAAACAACTTATGGTGGCGATCGATTATGAACGAGGTTTAAGATATTTCAGAGGGATTATTCCAAAAAAAAATTTGATAAGGTGTGAGGGAGCATCCACAAAATAATGACAAATCATTGAAATGACAATTAGAAATAGTGTTGGTGAAAGTTATTTGATGAAAGCCACACTACAGAGGAATGGATAACGTTTCAATAGTAAAGGAGGGGAATGACAAAATGAACAACACAATACTTAGAGGGACAACAAACGCACAAAGGGAATGGCGGTTGTTTCTTTCGAGGGGAACAACAATTGTTTTGTTCTAAAGGACAGTGAGTGCGCGAAAAAAGGAACATCAGGTGTTCTGTTAAAAAAGGAACAACATGTGCGCAAAAAGGAACAACAGTTGTTCCATTCAAAAAGGAACAACAGGTGCGCGAAAAGGAACAACAGTTGTTCTGTTCAAAAAGGAACAACAGACGCACGAAAAGGAACAACAGTTGTTCCATTCAAAAAGGAACAACAGGCACGCGAAAAAGAGGAACAACAGTTGTTATGTTCAAAAAGGAACAACAGGCACGCAAAAAGGAACAACATTTGTTCCGTTAAAAAGGGACCAATAGGTGTGTGAAAAAGAACAACAGTTGTTCCGTTCAAAAAGGAACAGCAGGCACGCAAAAAAAAGGAACAACAGTTGTTTTGTTCAAGAAGGAACAACAGGCGTGCGAAAATGAACAACAGTTGTTCCGTTCAAAAAGGAACATCAGGTGCGTGAAAAAGAACAACAGTTGTTCCGTTAAAAAAGGAACAACAGGTGCGCAAAAAGGAGCAACATCATCTTGAACATGTAAAAGACAGATTCTGTGTGATAAGACAAAATGAGAGTATGGAATGGAAAAAGGTGCTAATTGTAGTTATTTGTCCTGATTCCTGCTTCCTAAATGACTTTTCATAAAATAAAGAAAAACTAACCACTCAGTTGGAAAACTATGTATAGTTATGTATAGTATAAACAAAATACATCATTTATGGGGTTCGGGTGGCTAGGTTACCTTCCCAACCAGCCATAATCCGCACAGTAGGGTCTTTACTTACTTCTTGATAGAAAGAATGTTTTGAAGGTGGCTGGTGGTAAAGTCACAACTGGTGTCCATTGACCATAAAGGGTGGTCCAGACCCATCGATGGTGCTCAAAGTAACCATTCCATTATCATGGACTCCGTTAATTTCATACGGCCCTAGCCATCATGTCTATAATTTCCCAGGAAAGTTCTGAAATATGGAATCATAGAGAAGCGCCCAATCACCTTTCTTGAATGTTTTTTTCTTGATATGCTTGTCATGCCAAGTTTCTCTCTAATGCTGAATAACAACTATGTGATCCATAGCAGACAAACGTGCTTCATCCAATTCGTTGAGTTGCTGAAGACGTCGTTTATGTGCTTCTGTAAGATTTAGTCCAATTTCCTGGGCCATCCTTAGGGTCTTGATCTCAAATTCGATTGGGAAGATGGGTTCTTTACCATAGACTAGGTGGTAAGGAGAGTAGCCAGTGGTGTTACACCAAGTTGTATGATAAGCCCATAAGGCATTTGGGAGCTCAGTAACCCAATTCTGTTGGTTTGTTGAGATAGTCTTTGTCAAGATCACCTTGTTACACATCAAAATTACTCACTTTGATAGTGTCACAAGTGTCTTCATTACAAAGGTCGCAAGTGTCATATTTTTCTCACAAGGTCGCAAGTGTCGCATGTTGCTCACAAGTGTCAAAGAAATCATACTGCCATGATGCCTATGTCATGCCTATAACGACATGAGAAGGACACTTGAAACACCTCAAACATCTGATTTGAAAGAGGAGAAATGAGTCAACAGGCTTGCAAACCTTTTGCCATCTGAAAGCACCTCAAAAAATGAGTTTTTGGAGAGGAGCGCTCCCCCTTAAACTATCTCGGAGCGTCGGCGCTCCCCCTTACACTGTCAGGGAGCGTTATAACGCTCCCCTGGCCCTTTTGAGGGAGCGCTATAGATTTTGAGAGCACTGGCGCCCCCTAAAGCTTACTGGGGAGCGCTAAAATGCTCTGATGGCCCTTTTGAGGGAGCGCTACCTATTCTAGGAAGTTGTTAAGATGTTGAGATGAATGGGGGAAGAATCTTTTCATTCTTAGAAGGCAATTGAGCTCGAATCCCTGATCAATCCATGATCTTAGGGCAGATCCTCAACTGAAGGAGGCAAATCCTCAACCTCCCCAAGGATATCTCAAGTGGTTGAAGCCTCTCCAAGGCTATATAAGAAAGCTTTCTAATGGTGAAAGGGGCAGCAAAATGAAGAATTATACCAAACTTATGATCTCATAAGCGAGGACTGCAAAAAGGACAATTACACCAAACTTATGATCTCATAAGTGGTGTTGGAACATAGCTGATTGAGGAAGAATTGAATATGTGAAACTTATGATCTTGGAGGAAACTCACAGTCAGCCAAAAGAGAGTGATCAGTGAAGCTGTTGTCATCCAGGTCTTGGATCTTTCAGGCAAGGGTTAGAAAAAGAGGACTCGACGAAGCTGTCGCATTCGTATCTACGATTGTAAGTACTGTTGTCGTTATTCTCATTAATATGACACGCTTGGCCTGTTTCTTTCTAGTTTGTGTCTGATGTCACATGAACTTATCATTTAATGGTAGATCTATTTTCAAGCTAATATCAATAGAGTAGGAAGTAGTCGTATCTTTCTTTGTCCGCAGAATTCAGTGAGGAGCAAAAGATTGGAGCGCAACTCGAAGCGTGCAGGGACAAACGTTGATAACAGGTACTTCTATCATCCTTCCATCTCATGTGTTAGTTTAGATAGATTTGAAGGAAATTCAGTGTCCACGTTAAGTATTTTTCTGTCTAGGGTTAAGGTCAAGCCTTAGAGGTCGATCTACTTGTCCGCAGGCAGATTTTCCTACAACACACCTCTAGGACCTTATTGGTGCTTTCTACTTGCCCATTTTCCTGTGGGTGGTATGGAGAAGCAACTCTGTGCTTAATGTGATAGTTTTATAGGGTGGAGGTGATTCTATGGCCTGTAAATTGTGACCCTCCATCAATGATTACTTCTTTGGGTTGTCCATACCGTACAAACAATTTGAAAAGGAATTTGATGACTACTTCTTCTGTTGCATTTGGTAAAGCATCCGCCTCTACCCATTTGGTCACGTAGTCTATCGCAACGAGAATATAGGCCTTTTGATTTGACTTTGGATTAAAGGGGATGACGAAGTCTAGTTCCCATATTTCAAATGGTTCTACGACTACTTGTGTTGTCAAGGGCATTTCATCAACCTGACCTAGTTTCCCCATCTGCTGGGAGTTGTTGAATGTCTGAACATATTTCTTAGCATCTCTGAATATTGAGGGCCAATAATAGCCCATCTATAGGATTTTGTGTCCAGTCCTGTGGTCTGCAAAATGCCCCCCACAGGGTTCGTCATGTCCTACTTTCAGTATGTCATAGATTTTGTCCTCTCGTACGCATCGTCGGATCTGGAGATCAGCTCCTATGTGGAAAAGATATTCGTTGATCCAAGTGAATCGTGCGCTACGCTGGATAATCAGTCTTCTTTCCTTTGATGATAAATGTGTCAGTAATATCCTTGCTGCCAGATAATTTGCTACATCCACATACCAAGGTGGTTTTGTGTTGATAGCAAACAAATGCTCATATGGAAATTGATCCTCAGTTGTCAATGAGTCATCTATTTTTGGGATACGAGACAGGAAGTCTGTGATAAAATTTTCTCTCCCGGCTCGATCTTTGATGGTGATATCAAATTCCTGCAATAACAATAACCATCGAGTGACCCGTCCATTAGTAATTGGTTTATTAACTAGATATCTAATGGAAGAATGATCAATATACATGATAACTGGATAGCCTGTTATATAATGACTAAATTTATTGATGGCATGTATAACAGCTAAAAACTCTTTCTATGTTACTGTATAATTAAGTTCAGCTGGAGTTAGATTCTAGCTAATGAAATAAATGGAGCAGGGTTTCTTTTCTTCTTCCTGTCCCAAAAAAACGCCTATGGCAATGTCTGAGGCATCAGTGGAAATTTGAAATGGTGTTTTCCAATTTGGTCCTCTCAACACTGGCACTATTGAGATCAATTTCTTGAGTCTTGCAAAAGCCACGTCACATTTGTCAGACCATTGGAATTCTACATTACCAGTCAAAGCATGTAAGGGTGAAACAGTTTTTAAAAAATTTGGCATAAATCTGCGATAGTATCTTGAAGCACCAAGGAAACTACGTACCTCGGTTTGTGTGTGTGGAGTAGGTAGATTAAGTATTACCTTGATTTTTGCTGGATCTACTCTAATTCCATCTGTAGAAATGTAATGCCTGATACCACACCTTTTGTCATCATCATGTGACATTTTTTGTGGCTTAAGCATAACCTGGTGGCGATGCACCGTTCTAATACCTTCTCCAGATTAGTCAAGGCTTGATCAAAATTATCGCCATACAAAGTAAAATCATCCATGTAGACTTCAAGCCCTTCACTAATCAGATCACTGAATATGCTCAGAATGGCCCTTTGGAATGTAGCTAGAGTGTTACAAAGTCTGAAGGGAAATACTTTGTATGTAAAGGTACCCCAAGGACATGTGAATGTCATTTTATCCTGATCCTCTGGGATAATCTGGATCTGATTGTAGCTGCTGAAACCATCTAAGAAAGAGAATAATTTCTTCCCTGCCAAGGTATCCAGGACCTGATCAATGAAGGGTAATGGAAAGTGGTGTTCTTGAGTAGCTTTGTTAAGTTCCCTGTAATTAACACAAATTTGCCACTTCTTGTTTTTCTTGGGAACGATGACTAATGGGGAAACCCATCGACTATCTGAGATAGGGTATATAAAGTCTGCATCCAACAACTTTTGTAGCTCTTCTTTAACAATATCTCTGAGGTGGGGGTTCAGTCTTCTTTGCAGTTGTTGGATAGGTCGAGAGTCTTTCTCAATATAAATGTGGTGTGTGCAGAGTTGTGGGTCAATACCTTTCATATCAAAGTACTCCCAAGAAAAAGCTTGCTGGTATTTAGAGAGGGTTTGGATTAGCTTTTGTTGTTGTTTCTCTTCTAGGTTGGAATTAATGTTCAGAGACTTCCCTGGTGCGATCTCGATGGATTTGTTGTTGTGGACAATGGTAGTTAGAATTTGTTGTTCCATTAAATCTTCCAACGGGTCTCCCTATGCTTCATAGTCTAGAACAGCTTGGAGCATCTAGCATGTTGGGTTACTTACAACGGTTGGGTTGTTAATAAAACCACTGATTACATCATCCTCTAGCTAGTTCTTGAGCTTGAGGGCTTCCTCCATCGTGAGTGGGGGACGCAGATCCTTCTCTGGATATCATGGAGGTGGCAATTGTGGGTGTACGATCATATACTGGGTTTGGCTGGAGGATATAACATGAGATTCCTTGTAACACCTCCTCTCGCAATTTTCATTGTACCCGATCAACATCCTATGTACGCATCAGTTGTCGTGAGCCATGGTCTGCCCAATATCAGTGGATGCCCTTCGAGGCCACTTTTTGGGTTGATGATGAGAAAATTTGTGGGATATTCCCAGGAATCAACTGAAATGGCTATATCATGTAGTGTGCTGAGTGGTTTGAACACAGATCAATCGACCAATTGCAACATAATCGGGGTTGGGTCGAAAGAGTGAAATCCCAAGGCATTGCAGGTTCCATAGTTAGAATGTTGATGGCCGCCCCCAAATCGACTAGGGTATTTGGAAAGGAACAACCCTGAATTTGCACTGTTACTATGGGGTTCCCTGGATCTGCATATTTGACTGGTGTTTCTCTACCCAAAATTAGATCAGATAAGGCTCCCACTACATGAACTGTTGATGATGAATTTTTTATTTTTCTAACGGGTTTCCTCCCACATATCTTCTTGATTGTCTTTGCATAGATTGGTATGTATTGTAGGGCTTGCAGGAGTGGAATTTTGATGTATAAATTTTTGAGTTCCCCTACAATTTTGAAGTCAGGATATACAGTGGGTTTCGCTATGATCAGTCTTTCGGGGACGGAGGGGAGGGAATTGCATGTTTATCAGAGTCATGTGATTCGACTGTGTTCCCCCCCTACCTGATTTCTTTCATTATTACCACAGTCGAGGGTGTTATTGCTGGTTGTTTTTAATTCCACTACTCTTGGGGATCGTTATTTTGTTCAGGGGAAATTATACGCCCCGATCTCAATTGGAGTTCATTGCATCCTACTGAATTGATTTACCCTTCTCCACTTTCCATAATCTGGATGAGCTGAGATGATCTGTTATTGGGATTTGGGTGGGGTTGGGCAAGAAATTGGGGGCGTAATTGTGATTGGGGGTTCTGTGTCAATTAGAGTGGGGTC
Source organism: Picea mariana (assembly GCA_032191745.1). Taxonomy (NCBI): domain Eukaryota; kingdom Viridiplantae; phylum Streptophyta; class Pinopsida; order Pinales; family Pinaceae; genus Picea; species Picea mariana. The sequence goes on along the minus strand of JASDQU010108741.1, from coordinate 129,045 downwards.
TGTAACGAGGGTTGGGTTTGAGAGGTCATCCCCATGGGTTGGTTATTCATCTCCATGGGGCGCTGCCAATTCTGGTTCCAATTTGAGTTTTGAGTAGACAGGTTAGGCCATTGTGGAGGGTAGGTATTATTCGAGTTTTTCCAAGATGAGGTGGGGTATTGCGAATTGGGCCAATTGGAACTTGTAGCTGGTTGATTTTTCCAGTTGGGGTTTGTAGCGAGATGGTTTTTCCAAGTGGGAATTGTAGGTGGGTACTGCTGGGGTTGCCAGTTCTGATTAGTAAATGGTTGGCCCTGCCATGTGCTGCCAAAATTCTGTTGTTGATTATACTATCCAGGAAAGAAAGAGGAAGGGTCCTGTAATGTATTTTGAGGCCGGGACTACTACTGACAGTTTTGAGCCATCAGATATAATGGTTTTGTTTCCTCTTCTTCTTCTTTGAATACAACTTTTAATCCAAGGAGTGATGGACATTTGTCTGTGTTGTGATCCTTGGAACAAATAGCACAAACCCGAACTATATCCAAGGGGCATTCTCTTGGACCATGTTTCTTTCTGCACCTATGGAAAAATATAGCCAAGGTCTACTCTGTTTCTACCTTTTTTTTGTTTGGCCTACAATACATCCAATTGTGTAGTCAGAGTGCTCAAAATATCTGTTTTAAAATTTTCTAAGAGATTACCAACTTCAACTCGCGTAACACCCCCGCTGGTGATATTGTTGTTTCTTATGAGAAACGTATGCATTCCTGACCTAGTCCGTGTACTTCCTCGTGAGCACCTGATACACAATGGAACAATGTCTTCATAAGTTTCCTAATAAATGTCACCTTTCCCCATTAGATTCAAGGTTTCTACCCATTCATCTTTCATGCCCTTAATCAAAGTTTCTTTGAGTACTTCACCTGGTAATGTACCGTAGGGTGATCTTTGCAAGTTATACTGAAATCTTTCGATGCATTCTTCTAATGATTCATTTTCTTTTGCAGCCATTTGAAAGATTTCATCTTTTAGGTCTCTAGTTCTACAATAGTCCTAATATTTTAACAAGAAGATTTGTTTCATCTCATCCCAAGAATCGATGGTTTGACCTCCCAATCCCATAAACCAACATAAGGCTGCTCCCTTCAAGGTAGAGAGGAACATTTTTAATTTTTGGGGTTTAGAGGTGTAATCATACCCTCTACATAGGACATCAAATTCAAATAAGAATACGTCGGGGTCTTCTGAAATCAATCCATGGAAGGTTGGCAGGTGTTGTAAGGGGATTGCTTTCATAGGGACATTGACAATTGGGTTAACTATTGGATATTCCAGCATGGAGGTCTAGGGTTGTTGTTGATTTGGTTGTGCCATTTGATCGAAAATGTGCCAAAAATTTTTAGGAGGTTCTTGATCTGGGTATTCTATTTGAAATAGTTGATTATTTGGTCTTTCAGGAAATTTTATTGCACTCCCTTTATCTAGAATTTCAAATATGCCTTCTTCTTTCGTAGGAGACTCAGGGTCGGGTGGTGGTGGTGGGTCTACCTTGTCAACCTCGCTAGTTTCTCCTACTCCTTCCTCTAGATTATTAGATCTTCCCTCTTCTAAATGTTTGAGCGGTGGGAGATCTATGCTCTAAAAGCTTTGCTCAGTCCCTTCAGTTTTTCTATGAATCTCAGCATGGGTCGTAGTTGGTGAAACTACTACCTGAGGGATTTGGATGGATCCTTTCCTAGGTCCAACTGAAGCTTGGGATTCACTCTTTTTGATGATTTCGTCTATGAAAGTGCTTCTTCTAGGGATCACCGAACCCTAGGTTTTGGTAGTTTTTGGTGGGGGTTTTGGTTTTTCAAGATCCTTCTTTCTAGTCATACACACTTCACACAACAACAAAAGAAAAACCTACGAAGCCTCTTAAGTGTCAACTGGAGGTAAGCATTGGCATAAGCATTTTACTTATTACCTGCATAGGTTCTTACCTTCCATCTTCATTACCTGGTCCTCCAGAGACACAACCTATGCTACCTTTGACATTCTCCCCGGCAACGACGCCAAAATGTTGGGCTCTAAAGATGTCTTAAAAACAACCTTAGTTTAACATTAATTTATCAACTAGGAGATTCATCTTTTATCTCAAGAATATCAACAAAGTATATGCAGGTAGCCTAAAATCATGTAGCTAAACCAAACCTAAGTTCATCAACAATTAAGTTCCTCAAATGTTCACCAAAGATTCTGAGTACTAATGGAATTGAAATCAAATTACTAAAATGTTGTAAAATGAAAAGTAATTATTAATCTATTGAATTCACTTAACTACAAAGCAGTAATCGAATCTAAGAAAAGACTTGCAGAATTAATCTATCAATTATGAATTCTAATTACCGGAAAGGAAATAACGAATTACTATATCTGTGGAAAGAAACAACGACTGTAATCTAGTCGAAAGGGACAAATAATGTAACTTTTACCAAAAGGAACAGCTATCGTAACTTTAACCGAAAGGAACAACTAATGTAACTTTAACTGAAAGGAACAACAATTGTAAATCTAAGGAAAAGGAACAACGCAAATGAAAATGTGAGGAGCTGTCAAGCGATAACTTCAGAAATGGAAATCATTAATACTTAAGGGAAATGTTTGACTTCTAAAAACAATCATCAATTCATTGATACATTTATGCAATTAAAAGAGATCTAAATCACAAAACAGAAATCAAACTTCGAACTAATACAATTACAAAACGGGACAATAGCTCCTTCAAATTGGGCCCTCGATCTTCAGAAGTACTGCTACGAGAAACTCAAAATGCAGGGATGGTAGAAACACTCAAAACTTTCATTGATTCCATAAATGGTGAAACATTTACAACAACTGCTTGCACAGAGCAATTCTCTATTCCGAATCCTTGAATGTGATTTATTCTATATGTTTTTTGAACCTATTACCCTCTTATATATTACAATAGTCTGGGTAAATCAAGCTATCCTGAGGATCGAAAGATCCTCAAGGTTGCTTTACTATTATAAAGTTACAACATAGAGAATTGAAAGATCTTCAACTCCCAATAGCTCATGCCTACCCAAAATCTCTTTGGTTATCTTTGACAGCTATTTTATCCAATTCTGCAACAAAACCAAACCATTCCAATCGTAATTTAGAATCTATTTAATAAAAATTCAATAACAACTCTAAGAGACATATTAATCATGTTCTTTCCTATTTATCCCTAATTATTTGAAAAGTCAATCAGAATTAATTCATGAACTGTGGAAAAAAGGGAGATATTTATACCTTTTTCATAACCCAACACCTTGTTCTAAAGGTAGTCTTGTTAATGTATTCTTCCTTAATTCTTACCTAGTGATAGCTTGAATTGAGATCAATCTTAGAGAATACCTTTACATATTTCAGTTGATCAAAGAGATCATCTTTCCTTGGCAAAGGATACTTTTCTTCACAATTACCTTGTTCAACTGCCTAAAGTCAATGCAAAGCCTCAAGGTTCCATCCTTTTTCTTCACAAATAATACTGGGGCACCCCAAGAAGACACACTTGGGTGTATATACCCCTTCTTTAGAAGTTCCTCCAACTGCATTTGCAACTCATTCAACTCTGGTGTACTCATCCTATAAGGCATCTTGGATATTGGGGCTGCTCCAGGCATTAGATTTATGGAGAAACCAATATATCTCTTGGGTGGAAGCCCCAATATTTCTTTAAATACATATTAAAACTCTTTTAAGACTGCATAATCTTCAACACTTGGTACTTTATCCTTAGGTTCCTCCTCCATATGTGCTACAAATACTTGACATCCTTTCCTTAATTTTTTCTTTAGCTACAAGGATCGAACTTCTATGATGGTTACTTCTCTTGGAATACCCCTAACTGTCCTCAGGTTTCCTTCATCATCCAAGCAAGTAAAATCCTTATTATAATAGTATAGAAGAACATGATGTTGTTCCAACCAATCCATGTTTATTAGGCAGTCATATGAGCCCAAAGGTACGATATTCAAATATGTCATTTTGCTTAATCCATTCATGTTCATTGGGAATGCCTTAACCATCTCCTTAATATTCCTTTTAGCTCTTGTAGCTAGCTGCACCATCCAAGTTTTACCAAGCTTGCTTCTTGGCTAATGAAATATTTTCACCATCTTAGGATCTAGATAACTATGACTAGTTCTTGAATCAATCAAAATAGCCATGGGTTGGTTGTTGATCTTACCTTCCACTTCAATCATATGCGACTGAAACTCAACTTTCTTGTTATCCAGAGCTGTGTAGATCCTAGATACATTTCTTCCCATGTCCTCCATTGTTTCAACTTGTTGTACATTGTGAATAGTCCTCACTTCTTCACCTTTGTGAGGGAAATATTTGTACATATGATCTCCGCCACAAACCCAACATTGAATAGGTTCTTTCCTTGGTATTTTCCCCATTGTCTCAGTCAACTCGGGTTCCTTAGGAGTTGTCTGTCCTTGAGAATTATTTCAGAAGAATGGTGGCTTTGTCCTCTTCCTCCTCTGTTCCATATTACTCTTCTTCATGTTTTCCCACACATTTTGGAAAGTTGGTCTTACTCTATGATGATCATAAAGGAATTTATCTCTCCTTATGGTTTCCTCTAATGTCTTGGGATCATCATATTGTATTTTGTCACTGATAAATGACGACATCCCACTCAAGTACCTATGAATCTTAACTTGTTCATCCTTGATGAAAGAAACATATTTTAGCAGCTCTAAGAACCTCCTTCCATACTCATCTATGGTCATACTCCCAAGCTTGATTTCAAATAACTCCTTCATCTTCTTATCATAGTATCATTTGGTTAAGTACTTCTTTTGAAAATACCTTTTGAATTCTCTCCGAGTAACATTTTTCTCATCAATGTGTTGCACTTGCACAAACTGATCCCACCACATTGATGTTTTTCCTTTGAGTTGATATATGAAAATTATTCCTTCTTCCTATGAAGAGTAATTATGCATCTGAAAATACTTTCTCATGCCCAACAA
>JASDQU010108740.1:110350-120800 GCA_032191745.1 Picea mariana | reverse complement strand
ATGGAGGAAGAGGGGATAAAGGAAGAAATATAGGAAGTGAATTGTCCGCCCAGTTGAGCACTCCATATAGGATAATTGAGACTAGTATTAGGCCTAGAGAAAAGAGGAAGACAACCTCCAAATGTAGGATTTTTGGGGGGAATATGGCCTCCACCAAATGAGAGGAGAATATGGAGGATTCATTCCCCCTAGTCAAAAATTAGGATTCACATTAGCCGCTGGAATGGAGGATGAGAGTTGTGATGTCATGTTGGGAATACCAAAAGAAAAGGGATTAGAGAACGAAGGTATTGACTAAGAATTGTGACCTGGCGTACCAAAAAGAGATCTAAAAGGGTTCATTCCTATGGGTCAAGTAGAACCCAGAGGTTGAGTAGCACTAGATTTAGGGATCTCTGGCACCCCCACCATCAAGGATGAAGGAGTCAAAGGGATCCCACTAATCATAGAAGATATAGGATTCGAGGGACTCCTTGTGACGTTCGGGTTTGACTCAATACTCATAAATGGATTATCAAAATTCTAGGAGGTGGAGATATATGTACCATGTTTATTAACTTTACGTCTTTTAGAAGGAAACTTTAGTAAAGAATCAAGATGTGGTGGTAAATTAAACAAACAACAAGACTTGCGAGGAGGTTGGTCTTGCTCCACGATGAATCAAGAGTCGATATATAAAACCAAATCCTAGGGCCAAATAATAATCAGAGAGCATACCAAAATAAATAAAAAAGGGCCAATGCATACAAGTATGATATAGTGGCTGAAAATGGGCCTCCCTCACTAGAGTAGGTATGTCTCACCCAATAGGGGCCTGAGAGTCCATTCAAAAGATTTGAGGTATTAGAATCAATTATAAGGGACCTCATGGGATTAACAACGTAGTCGGTCAGATCCCACCGAAAAGGTAATCCTCCATAAAGGTTGTGTGTTTTTTGACCCTTGTTTGACTCAGGGTACCTTCAAAATAACCCTTTCAAGTAACCTATGTGGCTACCTATGTCAAGCAATTAGAGTCACCACAATATAACCAATATGTAGGAGAATATTCGTAAGTCCATTCCACCATATGGGTAGGGTAAGAAAGCCCAAAATCTTGAAAGTATCGCCTCTCACAGAGGTAAAGGTGCTAGCAAGACCCTCAAATATGAATAGAACCCTAGAAATATCTCTTACGCTAAGAATGTATTAAAGGGATATCTCTACAACCAAATCCGTCCAACTTCGTGATTAACTCTGGTCTGAGTGGAGCCTCCTGACATCACTAATTACACAATGGGTTTCACCACTCCCTGGTCAGACACATATGTTTAGTTTAATATCCTTGGAGACGTTTACTCACAAAATCCTATTCCAAGGCCCTATGTCCTATACTTGTTTGTATACCCTAAAAAATAAAAACATTTCTACTCAATTTTAATTAATCAACGTTAATTTTAATGGATTCTTCTTACTCTAAAGGTGTGGTCATGAAATTGGTGGTATTATGACTTGGTATGTTAAAAAATGAAAATATAAAAAAATTGCTAAGTACTAGTCTTGAATTTCAAAGAGATGGTATGCTTCTAAATGAAATTTTTCCTATGCAATTTCTACAATTTCAATTAAATGCAATCTCTCCACATGTGTAAAAATCAATTCAATGTAATCAAAAGTGCAAATGCCATAATGAAAAATAAGCAAATACTTTGGTATTTTTTGATATAAAGAAAAGAAAATGCAAGGAATGAATAACAACTTCATAGGCAGGCCAAGTAGGACACCAAGAAGGAGGCACTTAGACCAATTTGCAAGGAAAACCAATGAAAAAGATGACAAGAAAGAATACTTCCCAAAAATTCAACAATAAGAAGGCTTCATATCACTCTATAAGCACTTAACAGTCATGACAGAGATCCAAGAAGACTCAACAACCAACCAAACTCACCCAACAAACATCAAACTCACCTAGCAAGACTAAAGAGTTTATGTACGTGACTGTTTCAGAAAACATTGCATATATATGCAACCTAAAGGAAGATAGATCACATATATATGCGTTTGTCAAGGGAAAAACTGTGTATACCCAATGAAACACTTCTAGGGAAAGTGTTAAGACAAGAAACTCAGATGCAAAGTAAAAATAGGCTGTCAAGCAACAAGAAACAAGGAAAATCGAGCTAACAAAGAGAAAATCAAGGAGAAAAACACTTCAAACCCTCAAAAAGAAGATCAATCCCCAGTATGGTTTCCAATTCTGTTACGAGGAAAACATCTCTATGGAAAGGGGTAAACCACAATAGACGGAATGATATGTAGAAATCAACTCTAATCCCAAGTATGCTATATAAAAGAAATGCTAACAAAACAAGGCTATGAGCCTACCTCGTCTAGATGTTCGATGAAGATCATCGATGAGCATGCAACCCAAATATTTATACCTGTAACATGTCTTAAACAACTAGGATACACGAGCATATAGTGATAATGTATAGTGTTAGCATATATATTAGCATAATCCATTAACATATGTGACAAATACGCCCATGGAATAATAATTCAAGTATTTGCAAGATATCAATTAGACAAGAAAAAAGTATTTCTATTAAAATAATCAATAGAAGTACATAGGTGACAAACTTCTGTAACGACACATATCAAAACCTAGAAACTAAGTCCCTCCAGCTGGGCCTACACCAGTTCAATCCTCCACCAAAGGAAATCTCATATAAAGGGGTCTATGAGGTTCTCCATCACAAAGAAGGAAGAGCTTGGGGGTTGAACAAGGAGTTCAGACTTTCAAGGACAAAGGGATGCAAACTCAATATGAAGTGAAATTTCTCCAGAGTGTCTTTGCTCTCAAAGTTGAATTGTTGAACCCCTCAAGGCTTGGATATGGCTAAATTTATAGCCTTCAAGTGGAACTGAAGGGTTGAGTCAGAGTGTTTCTAGTATATAGAAGGTCAAGGATCATGGATCTTATGACATGGCATGGAAACCCGACGTTATTTTTAATTTTCAGCACCAAACCCGATGTACACGGGATGTCGTGGAGCATCCTACGTATACTCTTGTTGTATAACTGATAGGGCACGTATATGTGGAAAAATATGTTTTTTTGGCTCTAAAAGGTGAAAAGAGGGACTTCAACTTTGTATAGGGAGATGGAAAGGTCATCCAAGCAAGTTGCATGGCGTGAGGAACGCTTTTCTATAACACAATCACAACAATTTCAGCAACTCAATGCAAACTTGATTCCATTCAAGTGTGGGAAATCTGTTTCTAAATAAAATCTTACTTGAAAAATATTTTAGATTTACAACCAACTAATCTTCTCTCAAAAAGTTTTGAATTGATTTAGGTTGGTTTTGTAAGCCCTAAGTGCAATTGATCATCATTCCCAATTTGTATACTCAAGTGTGTATGGTTTATCATGGTTATGAAAAGCATTGTGCATGAGCTTCCTAATATTGTAAAACATAATTATAAAATTGTTCCTAGATGGCTTTTCACTTGAAAACATTATGTCCAAAATTACATGTTCCTACTTTCATTAAAAAAATGATGTACTAAGTAGAAATTTACCTTTCAAAAACTCGGTGAACTATTAGGACTGGCATATGAGTGTTATTCATTATAAGCATTTGAAGGGTTCAAACGAGTACTCAACACATCTATAAGTTTTTCTATATATGAGTTTGAATAAGTATTAATAAACAATGTATAGCTTAGTCTACTTACAACACATTACTATCATGCATCGCTGTAAAAGTATTAAAAAAGGGGGTTGGGAGTCCATTTTTTTGGTTTTGATATCTAAAACTTGCAATTTTACCTTAGTGTCCATGCCTTGCATTTTACCCCCAATGTCTCATGACTTATAATAAAATATTTGTCATATTTTCTATGTTAAATATCAAAACTTCAACGACCATTGAATTTGCATGACAATTTTTTAATTTTTTTCTTCTTTGATTTGAATATTCTTTTCTTTAAAAAATATATTTGTCCATATGTGAAGATTCTTCTATAATATCTTACATAGACATTACAAAACTGTATGATTCAAATATATGTCTATATATAGGAAAACATATATAGAGCTGCAAAACCAAAAACAAGTTTACTCGTTTGATGGGCGGCTTGATCATTGTGACTAGATGTTTATTGGTTGTTGGAGGATGTCGACAACTCTCATGTGTTAGAGAATAATTTTGTTTTCAATTGGAGGAATATGCATTAGTTAAATCCCAATCAGGAAGGCACAATGACTACTATAATATTTTTTTATTATTCATACAAGGATTTTTATCTCTTACCATTTAGATTCAAGTTTATGCAAAGTAATAGATGGTCACAATGAAGATACATTTTGGAGATTTTTTTTCGCAACTTCAATATTAGATTAGGACACATTTCATTCTCAATTTAAGATGAGATAATATATATACCATGAGCTATGCTACATACAAGAATATAGTAGAACGATGTTGTTGAGGATTCAATTCACTATAGAAAGATGAATATTATCATTTATAGTAGGCTCATAAAAAGGTGTTTAGTGATTGTTGTGGCAGCCAAAGCAAAGGACGTACTATACAGATTGGTAATGGTGATTCAAAATGTACCTTTACAATTTGATTACATAGTAATTTTAAATTGTAGCATGTAATTTTTGCTAAATGTTTTTGTGATATTTGTTTTTGTTTTAACAATCTTTCACTCACGTTGTAACAAGGGAAGTGAGAGATGAAACATGGACATTAAAGTAAACCATTCATTTTTCTCTATGATATTATTTGATAGAAGTTTTAGATAGTTTTAATTGTAGTTTTCAATATAAGAATTATGTTATATTTCTCTAACAACAATTAATTCCACACAAACAACTAGAAACTAATGATTAAGATGTATTAATATTTATGGGAATGTCACATGTAATGCACCAATTATATTTATGTGATTGATGAATGATATATTGTGTCCCTATTTAAATTCATTTGTAATAGTATATTTGGATGATATATTGGTTTATAATTCTATATATGAGGAGAACACTTAGCATATCATGCAGGTTTTGGAGACTCTAAAAAAGAATCAGTTGCTAACAAACCTCAAGAAATGTGAGTTTTCTCAACAACCATTGGTGTATTTAGGGTACATTATTGGTGGAGGTGAGCTCAAGATATACCCCATCAAGAAGGAGGCCACAATTAAGTTGCTAGTTTCTACTAATGTCATTGAAGTTAGAAGATTTTTTGGGGTAGCACAATACCTATGTAATTTTATTTCATCATTTTTAGTAGTAACTATGTCACTCCAATCCATAACATCTAGTGGTAAGAGTTTCCTGTAGGGAAAGAGCCAACAAACATCTTTCAATGAGATGAAATGGAAGATCAATCAAGCACAAGTCCTTGCATTCTCTAAGTTGTAGAATCCTTTCAAAGTGGAGATAGATGCAAGTGGATATGTTATGGGAGTGGTCTTGATGCAGGGAGGTAAGTTGGTATGCTATCATTCTAAGATGTTTCATGGGCGAATCCTAAACTACCCTACATATGATAAGGAACTATATGCCCTGGTTCAAGTTTTTAATAAGTGGAAGAACTATATAATGGGTAATGAAACCATTATCCACATTGATCACCAACCACTTTAATATTTGCAAGCCCATAGTAAGCTTTAGCAAACCAAACATTATAAATGGATAGAGTTGTTGCAAAATTTTCATCTAGTCATCAAATATAAGAAGGGAAAAACTAATAACTTGATAGACATGCTTTCAAGGCCGCCTACATCCAAGATTGCAGCTTTGGGAAATACTATATACATGGAGCCCTTTACCCATGATGCATTCACAAAGGAATACATAGAAGATGAGGACTTCAAAGAGGTATTTCAGTAGCTACAAGGCCAAATTAATGTAGAACAAGGTGACAATAAGGATAAATATCATCTCTAGAATGGGTTAATCTACAAGATAGACAAGTTTTGTGTTCCTAAAGGTGAAATATTGTAGCTTATTAGAGAGACTCACACCTCCAAGGTTGTAGGAAATTTTGGTGTTGGGAAGACAGTTGCCAGCTTACAAAGGTATGTCTATTGGCCTAGAATGCAAGAATATGTAGCTTGTTATATTAGAGGATGCAGGCTTTGTTGTAATAGCAAGCCAAGTAATAAAAATCAGGGTTTATACCATCCCTTACTAGTACCCACTTGACCTTGGGAAATAATTTCCATGGATTTTGTGGGTGGTTTTCCAAAAAATAGGAAGGGACATGACTATCTATTTTTGGTAGTTGATAGGTTCAACAAGATGTGCATTATTATGCCTTATAAAAATACCATCAAAGGATATGAAGAAGTAAACATGTTCTTTGAACAGGTCTAGGTGCACTTTGGGATACCAACGAGAATAATCTTACATAGGGATACTAGATTTCTCAATACATTTTGGACTACACTTTGGGATAAGATGAACACTAAGTTGAAGAGATCTATAGCATTCCATCCACAGATAAATGGGAAAACAAAAGTAGTCAAAAAGAATTTGGTACAAATTTTGAGGGGTTAGAATCAAAAGCATCCAAAGACATAGGAACAAAATGAAATCTATATTCAACACTATCACAACAAAGAAATCCATAATTCTATTGATATGTCCTCTTTCAAAACTTTCTTTGGGTATTTTCCACCTTCACCCTTAGTTGTTGTCTATGGACAAGGATGAGCAGTGAGGGAATAAATCATAGGAGAAGCATTGAAAGTGGAGAAATTTGCTGAAAATATTAGGTGGATCTATTTGCAAGTACACACAACATTGAATAAATCACAAGAAAATTACAAGGCCCAGCATGATTAGCGCAGAATTGGGAAATCATTCAAAGTGTAATATAAAGTTTGGTTACAAGTAAGAAAGGAAATACTATAAGGTCCCAATAAGAAGATAAAGGATCTAGGTATGGTCCTTTTGATGTATTGGAGAAGGTGGGTGATAATTCCTATATAATCAGTCAACCCCCATAAAGGTGCATTTATTGAGAAGTGAATGTGGAAAATCTGAAACTCTATGTGACTTCCATGTTGGATCGAGATACTAACAAGCAGGTCCTACCTACCATAGAGGACTTGGCACTAGAAGCTCAGGAAAAGTTGGTAGAAGATACAGTTTTGTAGAAAAATTCTAGAGCTACTATACAAGGGTAGCATGACCTTTGGAGAATCGGGTTGAAAGGATAACTTCTAGGCAAGAAAAAATGGTACTCCAGGGAGAAGGTAGAGGAAACATTTCCTCACCTCATTCAATAAAATATTTTGGGGACCAAAATCCTCCCTAAGTGGGTAGGTATGATCCAGATTGGATAATTATATAATTTTTCATCTATCATGATACTTTATGGGTGGAAAAAATAGGGGAATTGGCTTGTAAGGCCCATTTTAGTGGCAGGTCCTAGTTTGGAGATTTAGGGTGTAAAACATTTCAAAGCCATTTTGAGGCATCAAATAAAACTTTTTTGGGTAAAATATTTGTGAGGATATATTACATCCCCTCAACATTTTTCTACACAACAAAACCTTTCTGACTGTGCAAAAATCACCTCAATCGAAGCTTGTATTCATAAGTTATGCCTCCCACAATTTGACCACCACAATATTGAGTGGATGCTATGCTAGCCTCCATTACTCAAATATGTGGGTATAGTCACAAGGGACTTCAAAGAAGATTATGTAAGGTCCTAGACCCTAACTAATTGAGGGTTGAGGATGAAAAATCCCTAACCCTAGATGGCTATCAGGTTATGTTAAATACTAGGTCATTGAGAGGAGAAGGGGTTTCATTCTCTAGCATTGTACTTCTTCCATAGTTGAGAAAAACATCTAGGAGTGGGATTTGAGAGCATAAAAAAGGAGGAAAAATATTATGTGGCAACCATTCAGGCGAAAGTTTCAAAGGAAACTCCATAGTAAGTGCCCCCCTTTGTTTGTACTTGCATTTTATAATGAAAGAAAAGAAAGTAGAGCATAGGCCTCACCTTCTAGCTAGGTTTTCTCCCATTTTGGATTTCCCATGATTTATCTTGTGTTCATTTGCGTGGATGTTGTTTTCATTTTCTTGTTCTTTCATTTCCATATTCCAGTTATTTTCATAAATTTCAGCAATAAGTTAGTGATAATAAATATGAGATCTAAGAAAATAAACCTACATAATAATAGATTTCAACATAATATAGGATTTGTTGTGACAAACTATTCCAGTGGAATATCCATGACCATTTTTTATATCAGTGTGTGTGTGGGAAAATATTTAACCTCCCAAATTTGGTTTCATCCTAAAACATGTATAATAGGAAAAATTGAATTATGTGATGTTAATAGAATACATTATCCTTTTTTTATAATATTTTCAAAATTTCACCATAAATATGAAAATCACATAACAAATTTTAATTTTTATTAAATTATTTCTCAAAACATAATTGGATTTTGTTTTGTATTAATACTTATTTTTTAATTGGGAGAGGATTGTGGATGGTCATGGAACCTAATTCACTAGATTTGCAACATCAATTTTCATAAAAGGAAAATAATTTAAAATTGAAGTAACATTGAAAATTACAATACTATCACATTATCCTATGTTAAATGTTGCAGTGTTGAAAGCTAATAAGCAAGGACTCTATAGCTAGACTTACACATTGTGTGTATGGGCATGTTGTCCACCAACATGTTTTTCAAAAATTTAGAAATGAGATGTGCATGAGGTCGTGGGAGGCAAGGTCAATGGGGAAACTACTTGTAAGGTTGTTCAATAGAGAATGTTTTTCAAAAATTTAGAAATGAGATGTGCATGAGGTCGTGGGAGGCAGGGTCAATGGAGAAACTACTTGTAAGGTTGTTCAACAAAGAATGTCTAGTTGGTGCATGATTGCAAGTACCTATAAACTCTAGAGCCCAAGCAAACAAAAAATTTTGCTTGACTTATTTTGGTCAAACAAACCTCCTACAATAGGAGAAAATAATAAATGGCCACATAATAACAATCCATGGATGGGCATCATGTAAAATTTAAATCTGAAATGGTGAAATGGGTTATTGATCATTGAGTCATTAATAGTATGTTTGAAGGAAATAGAATAATTGTGTTAGGGTCCTAACTTGCACATAGGTAGAACACTATATTTGGATGTAATAAAGGTCAATATTAATAAGGCCTTTCAATAAAATAGAATAAGGCGGATGTAAGAAGACCTAATAGAAGCTTCCGCTTCTAGCAGGATCTTCCTCTAGATTCTTCTTTTTAGTATAAATAGGAGTTGAGAGTATGAGAACCCTAGCTTGGATATTATTGTAATAGAGATCTGCTCAACTAGAGGTTGACCCCTTGAAGAGGCCCATGAACATTACTTTCAGATTCAAAGTGTTATTTTTGTTGTTATTCTTATATCATTTCAGTGTTATTGTGGTGAATGTTCTGGTTATATTGTTGTTATTCTACCATTACTAGCATTTTATTTCCGTTCTGCATACATTTTATATCTGGTATATTACAAGTGGTATCAGAGCACTTTCCTCGGCAGAAAGTGTGGGTTAATTTTTTTCCAGGGTAGAGATGTATTCTGGCATCTTTAAGCCACAAAGATATGTCGTTACACGCATAAACCCACGGTTGAGGGATTCATACACACAGGAAATACAAGTGGTACTTAAGAGAACATCTGTTGGCCACCCTTGTAACCCTTATTGGTACCCCTTCAAGTGGTAGCGCATCAGAAAACACCTGTGTACGAATCAGCCTAGATTACCTGAATCCATCTTTAGATAAATCGATCGGCTGCCTGACTGCTATAGTGTCACCGAGAACAACACTCGGGAATATACTCTCTAGTACCTGGGTAGTCGGGTAGTACGACTAAGGGTACGGTCTATCCTCTTTAGTTAGTGCCCTGAGATATTGGGTCGAGTACTACTATTGGACCCCACACGTATATCATAGAGCTATAGCACAGGGCAAACCCTTGTCTGTATAACCCTTGAATACCTAACCCTTGGGGACAGAAACATAAACAAATTAAAACAAAAAAGATCTATTGTCGCGCAACTGTGTTCGGGTTGCCAATTAAATACACATTTCTTTCTCGTTAAGCATTTGGGCATTTCCTCTCTGCAGTATTTCTCAGACTAGACGTAAAAAAAAATTAAAAATAAAAAATAAAAAATTCTGGAAAAATTTTCACCATTATTTCATCCCTATTCCATTGGATTCATCTCTTCACCCTTATCACATTCATCCATATCATTTTTTCGGAAAACAAAATTTACCCCACCCGCCCCTTTTCAGTTCCTCCATCCTCATCGCCCATACTTGTAGCCAAGACTTGGAAGCTTGCTTCAACACCTTGTAGTATGGTCTCATTGAGACCCAACAAGAAGTGAAACAACTCAGTGCCAATGTCGCCACCATCAATAC
>JASDQU010108740.1:73412-93596 GCA_032191745.1 Picea mariana | reverse complement strand
TGTTTAGTTTAAAAAAAAAAAAAAAATCTTATTTGAAAAAATTGGAGAGAAGTTTTCTAAATGTTTATAATTTTGATTATTTAAAAAATTAAAAAGATTGATAGTGTAACACATATTTTTAAAATGGGACATTCAAGAAAAAATGTTTTTCATATTCTACTTTCTTATTGTCACAAAGAATACATATATAATGCTTTTTATTCTTAACTAATAAATAATATTGAAAATTTATTTATATTATTTTATTATTTTAATGCTTATTCAAAATAATTAAGGGTGATAGGCACAGGGAGAAAAATCATGATCTCAAAGGAATTCCAATTGTAAATTATGTATGGGGAGTTGGGAGTGTTTATAATAACGTGGTGGAAGTTTACTCTCTTTGGTGTGGGCTCAACATCACCAAGGAGGTAGGAATACTGAGAATGATAATGCTTGGGGAATCTCTTTTGGTCATTAGAGTAATCATTGAACAAAGAAGTCCTCCTAGGAATAAATTAAGTGCAATCCTCATAATCATTAAAGAAATTGAAAACATTTTCAAGCAAATAAGTTTTGTGCATATCAAAAGGGAGCTCAATGTTGAGGTAGACCTATGAGAAAAGCACACAAGAGATCTTCCCCAAGGCTCCCTTTAGAAAAATAGAGTTCATAGCTCCCTCCATATTGAATAGTCATCAAATGATAAAGGGGAAAGGGTTATCAATCTTCCTAGAAAGCAAGGAAAGGCTCCAATTACCCCTTGATCTTCAAATGCAACCTTAAGATCTAGGCTCGTGCCAAAGTGTAGGGTGGCGATCTAGATGGGAAATCAGGTAGGTGGACTATTTGGCTCACACCTGTAAGAATTTATTTCTCCAATGGGGAAGTTGAATGCATTATTGGCTATGGTATTGAGATATATGCGAAGAGGGGTTAGAGAAATGTTGTGGTTAGCAATCTGGAGAGAATCCTTAGGGGGTGCATTAGGAGATTAATCATAAGTCAACTCTTTCTAGATTTTAGTTGTATGGAAGACTTGTGGCGATCCATGTTGGTTACTATTTTGGGAAAAGAGAGATGTCTAGAAGTGCAAGGGAGTTCCACTCAATCGTATCTTCAATGATGACAATCTCATTTAGGTATCTCCTAAGTTGGATTGCGAATATGTTTTCTGGTATTCATGCTTTGGTTTTCTTTGTTGAGAGTGGAAATCAAGGAAGTGGGCCATCACTGTTCCTTTTGTGGTATTTCAAAGTAGTTAGATGAGGGCCTTATAGGGACTTAACTGGGGTTGAGAGTTGGTATCTAGACTACACCTTGCATACTAGAATCATGGGGAATATGAAGCATAAGGAATTAAGGAAAATTTTGAGGCACCATGAGGAGATTACACAAGCAAACAATAGGGATTTAACGAGTGTTTATGCAAAATTGGAGTAGATGGAGGCCATTGTATTGGCCCTTGTTTCTCATTATAACCAATGAATAGACACCCTAGAGGTAGAGTGTAGTAGGATGCACATTCTAGTTGCAGTGGCATGTGGGATCGCTCTAACTAGAATCCAACAATATGGCATTTGGAGTGCAAGGAGCAAGGGAGGACGAGATAACTAGCCAAGGAAGGGACCCAATGGATATCGAAGAACACGGTTTTCATCATCTATATGAAGGAGACAAAGCAAAAGGCAATGTTCATCCATAATATTATGTATGTTTTTTTAATTATATATGTATTTTGAATTATTTTTTCAAGGAAACAACGTGTAGAATCATCTGAAAGTCTAGCGTGAAAACCTTGTATAAGGATAGTATACTATGTATAAATTTTATGAATAATGTTGTATGTAACTATTGTAATCTTATAGCCATGGCACAAACCCTCTTTTATTTTCTAATTAAAAAAATATTTGTTCAAAATAATTTATTATTTTATGAAAATATTTATTTTTCTTAAATTTATTTGTAAATTTTAAAATATTTTTATTGTAATCTTATAGCCATGGCACAAACCCTCTTTTCTTTTCTAATTAAAAAAATATTTGTTCAAAATAATTTATTATTTTATGAAAATATTTATTTTTCTTAAATTTATTTGTAAATTTTAAAATATTTTATAAAAATATAAGGTTTAAAAATCATTTAAAAGACAAAATTTTTATTTTAAAAGTGAGTAGTCATTCTTGTTATATATATATATATATATATATATATATATATATATATATATATTTTATTTGTCTGATTTATTGATATATCGTATTTTAATATATATTTGTACAATAAAACATTATATTTTTATTATATATATAGTTATATTCTGTAATATTTTTGATAAAAATATATTTAATGTACAAGGAAAAAGTCCTTTTCATATATTTTAATAAATTTATAAAAATAGATTCTAAATACATTTTCTTGGAAGTTTCATGTATTTTTCATTTTTATATACATTTGTCATTTTAGTGGCAATAATATTTAATAGTATTGGTTAACTCAATATGTTGTAGTTTTGTGGATTTTGTTTTTCTCATGGGATTTATTTAAGGTGCTTTGAAGTTTCATGTATTTTAAGGAATGTGTCCTTTTATATACATTTTTCATTTTAGTGGCAATATTATTTAATAGTATTGGTTAACTCAATGTGTTGTAGGTTTATGGATTTTGTTTTCTCACAACGGGATTTATTTAAGGGGATTCTTTAGTAGTGCGTGGTTAGTGATTTTCTTTTCAAAATAGTATTTTTAGAATACTTGTTTTATTTTATTAGCATGTCTTTGCACTTTCATGGGCAATTGTTAGTTGTATATTGATTGAACAATATGTATTGGTTTGGAATTTATGGGCAATACTATTTAGCATGAAATATTTATCCATTTTGTACGGTTGGAATTAATTCTATTTAATTGACTTAGTTTGTTGTTGGTTGTAACCATTCATAGCAGTGCCTTTGACATCCCAATTGTCAAATTAGAAAAGATATGATGAAACGAGTTATGAGACTTAGGCAATGTGTTTTATTGTACAACCCATGCTTCCAATTATTTTATTTCCTTCAAACATGCTATTAATGACTCAATGATCAATAACCCATTTCACCATTTCTGATTTATATTTTACGTGATGCCCATCCATGGATTGTTATTATGTGGCCATTTATTATTTGCTCCTATTGTAGGAGGGTTGTTTGACCAAAAGAAGTCGAGCAACAATTTTGTGTTTGCTGGGGCTCTAGAGTTTCTCATGCACTAACTAGACATTCTTTGTTGAACAACCTTATAAGTAGTTTCTCCATTGACCCTGCCTCCCACGACCTCATGCACATCTCATTTCTAAATATTTGAAAAATATTCTCTATTGAACAACCTTATAAGTAGTTTCTCCATTGACCCTGCCTCCCACAACCTCATGCACGTCTCATTTCTAAATTTTTGAAAAACATTCTCTATTGAACAACCTTACAAGTAGTTTCCCCATTGACCTTGCCTCCCATGACCTCATGCACATCTCATTTCTAAATTTTTGAAAAACATGTTGGTGGACAACATGCCCATACACACAATGTGTAAGTCTAGCTATAGAGTCCTTGCTTATTAGCTTTCAACACTGCAACATTTAGCATAGGATAATGTGACAGTATTGTAATTTTCAATGTTACTTTAATTTTAAATTATTTTCCTTTTATGAAAATTGATGTTGCAAATCTAGTGAATTAGGTTCCATGACCATCCACAATCCTCTCCCAATTAAAAAATAAGTATTAATACAAAACAAAATCCAATTATGTTTTGAGAAATAATTTAATAAAAATTAAAATTTGTTATGTGATTTTCATATTTATGGTGAAATTTTGAAAATATTATAAAAAGGGATAATGTATTCTATTAACATCACATAATTCAATTTTTCCTATTATACATGTTTTAGGATGGAACCAAATTTGGGAGGTTAAATATTTTCCCACACACACTGATATAAAAAATGGTCATGGATATTCCACTGGAATAGTTTGTCACAACAAATTCTATATTATGTTGAAATCTGTTATTATGTAGGTTTATTTTCTTAGATCTCATATTTATTATCACTAACTTATTGCTGAAATTTATGAAAATAACTGGAATATGAAAATGAAAGAACAAGAAAATGAAAACAACATCCACGCAAATGAACACAAGATATATCATGGGAAATCCAAAATGGGAGAAAACCTAGCTAGAAGGTGAGGCTTATGCTCTACTTTATTTTCTTTCATTATAAAATGCAAGTACAAATAAAAGGGGGAACTTACTATGGAGTTTCCTTTGAAACTTTGGCCTGAATGGTTGCTACATAATATTTTTCCTCCTTTTTTATGCTCTCAAATCCCACTCCTAAATGTTTTTCTCAACTATGGAACAAGTACAATGCTAGAGAATGAAACCCCTTCTCCTCTCAGCAACCTAGTATTTAACATAGCCTAATAGGCATCTAGGGTTAGGGATTTTTTATCCTCAACCCTCAATTAGTTAGGGTCTAGGACCTTATAAAATCTTCTTTGAAGTCCCTTGTGACTATACCCACATATTTGAGTAATGGAGGCTAGCATAGCATCCACTCAATACTGTGGTGGTCAAATTACGGGAGGCATAACTTATGCATACAAGCTTCGATTGAGGTGATTTTTGCACAGTCAGAAAGGTCTTGTTGTGTAGAAAAATGTTGAGGGGATGTAATATATCCTCACAAATCTTTTACCCAAAAACGTTTTATTTGATGCCTCAAAATGGCTTTGAAATGTTTTACACTCTAAATCTCAAAATTAGGACCTGCCACTAAAATGGGCCTTACAAGCCAATTCCCCTATTTTTTCCACCCATAAAGTATCATGATAGATGAAAAATTATATAATTATCCAATCTGGATCATACCTACCCACTTAGGGTGGTTTTTGGTACCCAAAATATTTTACTGAATGAGGTGAGGAAATTTTTCCTCTACCTTCTCCCTGGAGTACCATTTTTTCTTGCCTAGAATTTATCCTTTCAACCCGATTCTCCAAAGGTCATGCTACCCTTGTATAGTAGCTCTAGAATTTTTCTACAAAACTGTATCTTCTACCAACTTTTCCTGAGATTCTAGTGCTAAGTCCTCTATGGTAGGTAGGACCTGCTCATTAGTATCTTGATACAACATGGAAGTCACATAGAGTTTCAGATTTTCCACATTCACTTCTCAATAAATGCACATTTATGGGGGTTGACTGATTATATAGGAATTATCACCCACCTTCTCCAATACATCAAAAGGACCATACCTAGATCCTTTATCTTCTTACTGGGACCTTATAGTATTTCCTTTCTTAGTTGTAACCAAAATTTATATTACACTTTGAATGATTTCCCAATTCTGCGCTAATCATGTTGGGCCTTGTAATTTTCTTGTGATTTATTCAATGTCGTGTGTACTTGCAAATAGATCCACCTAATATTTTCAATAAATTTCTCCACTTTCAATGCTTCTCTTATGATTTTTTCCCTCACTCCTCATCCTTGTCCATAGACAACAACTAAGGGTGAAGGTGGAAAATACCCAAAGAAAGTTTCGAAAGAGGACTTATCGATAGAATTATGGATTTATTTGTTGTGATAATGTTGAATATAGATTTCATTTTCTTCCTATGTCTTTGGATGCTTTTGATTCTAACCCCTCAAAAGTTGTACCAAATTATTTTTGACTACTTTTGTTTTCCCATTTGTCTTTGGATGGAATGCTATAGATTTCTTCAACTTAGTGTCCATCTTATCCCAAAGTGTAGTCCAAAAGGTATTGAGAAATCTAGTATCCCTATGTAAGATGATTCTCCTTGGTATCCCAAAGTGCACCCAGACCCGTTCAAAGAACATGTTTACTTCTTCATATCCTTTAATGGTATTTTTACAAGGCATAATAATGCACATCTTGTTGAACCTATCAAGTACCAAAAATAGATAGTCATGTCCCTTCCTATTTTTTGGAAAACCACCCACAAAATCCATGGAAATTATTTCCCAAGGTCAAGTGGGTACTGGTAAGGGATGGTATAAACCCTGATTTTTATTACTTGGCTTGCTATTACAACAAAGCATGCATCCTCTAATATAACCAGCTAAATATTCTTGCATTCTAGTCCAATACACATACCTTTGTAAGCTGGCAACTGTCTTCCCAACACCAAAATTTCCTACAACCTTGGAGGTGTGAGTCTTTCTAATAAGCTACAATATTTCACCTTTAGGAACACAAAACTTGTCTATCTTGTAGATTAACCCATTCTAGAGATGATATTTATCCTTATTGTCACCTTGTTCTACATGAATTTGGCCTTGTAGCTACTGAAATACCTCTTTGAAGTCCTCATCTTCTATGTATTCTTCTGTGAATGCATCATGGGTAAAGGGCTCCATGTGTATAAGATTTCCCAAAGCTGCAATCTTGGATGTGGGTGGCCTTGAAAGCATGTCTATCAAGTTATTAGTTTTTCCCTTCTTATATTTGATGACTAGATGAAAACTTTGCAAAACCTCTATCCATTTATAATGTTTGGTTTGCTAAATCTTACTATGGGCTTGCAAATATTAAAGTGGTTGGTGATCAATGTGGATAATGGTTTCATTACCCATTATATAGTTCTTCCACTTATTAAAAACTTGAACCAGGGCATAGAGTTCCTTATTATATGTAGGGTAGTTTAGGATTCGCCCATGAAACATCTTAGAATGCTAACATACCAACTTACCTCCCTGCATCAAGACCACTCCCATAACATATTCACTTGCATCTATCTCCACTTTGAAAGGATTCTACAAGTTAGTGAATGCAAGGACTTGTGCTTGATTGATCTTACATTTCATCTCATTGAAAGATGTTTGTTGGTTCTTTCCCTACATGAAACTCTTACCACTGGATGTTATGGATTGGAGTGACATAGTTACTACTAAAAATGATGAAATAAAATTACATAGGTATTGTGCTACCCCAAAAAATCTCCTAACTTCAATGACATTAGTATAAACTAGCAACTTAATGATGGCCTCCTTCTTGACGGGATATATCTTGAGTTCGCCTCCACCAATCATGTACCCTAAATACACCAATGGTTGTTGAGAAAACTCACATTTCTTGAGGTTTGCTAGCAATTGATTCTTTTTTAGAGTCTCCAAAACCTGCATGATATGCTAAGTGTTCTCCTCATAGGTAGAATTATAAACCAATATATCATCCAAATATACTATTACAAATGAATTTAAATAGGAACACAATATATCATTCATCAATTGCATAAATATAATTGGTGCATTACATCTAACATTCCCATAAATATTAATACATCTTAATCATTAGTTTCTAGTTGCTTGTGTGGAATTAATTGTTGTTAGGGAAATATAACATAATTCTTATATTGAAAACTACAATTAAAACTATCTAAAACTTCTATCAAATAATATCATAGAGAAAAATGAATGGTTTAATTTAATGTCCATGTTTCATCTCTCACTCACCTTGTTACGACGTGAGTGAAAGATTGTTAAAACAAAAACAAATATCACAAAAACATTTAGCAAAAATTACATGCTACAATTTAAAAATACTATGTAATCAAATTGTAAAGGTACATTTTGAATCACCATTACCAATCTGTATAGTACGTCCTTTGCTTTGGCTGCCACAACAATCACTAAACACCTTTTTATGAGCCTATTATAAATGATAATATTCATCTTTCTATAGTGAATTGAATCCTTAACAACATCGTTCTACTATAGTCTTGTATGTAGCATAGCTCATGGTATATATATTATCTCATCTTAAATTGAGAATGAAATGTGTCCTAATCTAATATTGAAGTTGCGAAAAAAAATCTCCAAAATGTATCTTCATTGTGACCATGTATTACTTTGCATAAACTTGAATGTAAATGGTAAGAGATAAAAATCCTTGTATGAATAGTAAAAAAAATATTATAGTAGTCATTGTGCCTGCCTGATTGGGATTTAACTAATGCATATTCCTCCAATTGCAAACAACATTATTCTCAACACATGAGAGTTGTCGACATCCTCCAACAACCAGTCAACATCTTCCAACATCTAGTCACAATGATCAAGCCGCCCATCAAACGAGTAAACTTGTTTTTGTTTTTGCAGCTCTATATAGACATATATTTGAATCATACAGTTTTGTAATGTCTATGTAAGATATTATAGAAGAATCTTCACATATAGACAAATATCCTTTTTAAAGAAAAGAATATTCAAATCAAGAAGAAAAAAATTACAAAATTGTCATGCAAATTCAATGGTCGTTGAAGTTTTGATATTTAACATAGAAAATATGACAAATATTTTATTATAAGTCATGAGACATTGGGGGTAAAATGCAAGGCATGGACACTAAGGTAAAATTGCAAGTTTTAGATATCAAAACCAAACAAATGGACTCCCAACCCCCTTTTTTAATACTTTTACAACGATGCATGATAGTAATGTGTTGTAAGCAGACTAAGCTATACATTGTTTATTAATACTTATTCAAACTCATATATAGAAAAACTTATAGATGTGTTGAGTACTCTTTTGAACCCTTCAAATCCTTATAATGAATAACACTCATATGCCAGTCCTAATAGTTCACCGAGTTTTTAAAAGGTAAATTTCTACTTATACATTTTTTAATGAAGGTAGGAACATGCAATTTTGGACATAATGTTTTCAAGTGAAAAGCCATCTAGGAACAATTTTATAATTATGTTTTACAATATTAGGAAGCTCATGCACAATGTTTTTCATAACCATGATAAACCATACACACTTGAGTATACAAATTGGGAATGATGATCAATTTCACCTAGGGCTTACAAAACCAACATAAATCAATTCAAAACTTTTTGAGAGAAGATTAGTTGGTTATAAATCTAAAATATTTTTCAAGTAAGCTTTCATTTAGAAACGAATTTCTCACACTTGAATGGAACCGAGTTTGCATCGAATTGTTGAAATTGTTGTGATTGTGTTATAGCAAAGGTTTCCTCATGCCATGCAACTTGCTTGGATGACCTTTCCATTTCCATGTACAGAGTTGAAGTCCCCTTTTTCACCTTCCTGAGCCAAAAAAGCATATTTTTCCACATATACGTGCCCTATCAGTTATACAACAAGAGTATATACAGGCTATTCCACTACATCCTGCATACATCGGGTTTGGTGCTCAAAATTAAAAATAATGTTGGGTTTTCATGCCATGTCACAAGATCCATGATCCTTGACCTTCTATATACTGGAAACACTCCGACTCAGCCCTTCAGTTCCACTTGAAGGCTATAAATTTAGCCATATCCAAGCCTTGAGGGATTCAACAATTCAACTTTGAGAGCAAAGACACTCTGGTGAAATTTCACTTCATATTGAGTTTGCATCCCTTTGTCCTTGAAAGTCTAAACTGCTTGTTCAACTCCCAAGCTCTTCCTTCTCTGTGATGGAGAACCTCATAGACTCCTTTATATGAGATTTCCTTTGGTGGAGGATTGAAGTGGTGGAGGCCCAACTGGAGGGACTTAGTTTCTAGGTTCTGATATGTGTCGTTACAAAGTTTGTCACCTATGTACTTCTACTGATTATTTTAATAGAAATACTTTTTTCTTGTCTAATTGATATCTTGCAAATACTTGAATTATTATTCCATGGGCGTATTTGTCACATATGTTAATGGATTATGCTAATATATATGCTAACACTATACATTATCACTATATGCTTGTGTATCTTGGTTGTTTAGGACAAGTTACAGGTATAAATATTTGGGTTGCGTGCTCATCGAAGATCTTCATCGAACATCCAGACAAAGTAGGCTCATAGCCTTGTTTTGTTAGCATTTCTTTTATATAGCATACTTGGGATTAGAGTTGATTTCTGCATATCATTCCGTCTGTTGTGGTTTACCCCTAGCCATAGAGATATTTTCCTCGTAACAGAATTGGCGACCATACTGGGGATCGATCTTCTTTTTTGGGGTTTGAAGTGTTTTTCTCCTTGATTTTCACTTTGTTAGCCCGATTTTCCTTGTTTCTTGTTGCTTGACAGCCTATTTTTACTTTTCATCTGAGTTTATTGTCTTAACCCTTTCCCTAGAAGTGTTTCACTGGGTACCCGCAGTTTTTCCCTTGACAGACGCATATATACACAATCTATCTTCCTTTAGGGTGCATATATATGCGATGCTTTCTCAAACAGTCACGTACATCAACTCTTTAGTCTTGCTGGGTGAGTTTGGTGTTTTTAGGGTGAGTTTGGTTGGTTGTTGAGTCTTCTTGGGTTTCTGTCATGACTGTTAAGTGATTACAGAGTGATAGGAAGCCTTCTTATTATTGAATTTTTGGGCAATATTCTTTCTTGTCATCTTTTTCATTGGTTTTCATTGCAAATTGGTCTGAGTGCCTCCTTCTTGGTGTCCTGCTTGGCCTGCCTATGAAGTTGTTATTCATTCCTTGCATTTTCTTTTCTTTATATCGAAAAATACAAAAATATTTGCTTATTTTTCATTATGGAATTTGCACTTTTGATTACATTGAATTGATTTTTACACATGGAGAGATTGCATTTCATTAAAATTGTAGAGATTGCATAGGAAAAATTGCATTTAGAAGCATACCATCTCTTTGAAATTCAAGACTAATACTTAGCAATTTTTTTATATTTTCATTTTTTTACATGCCGAGTCGTAATACCACCAGTTTCATGACCACACCTTTAGAGTAAGAAGAATCCATTAAAATTAATGTTGATTAATTAAAATTGAGTAGAAATGATTTTATTTTTCAGGGTATACAAACAAGTATAGGACATAGGGCCTTGGAATAGAATTTTGTGAGTAAATGTCTCCAAGGATATTAAACTAAACATATGTGTATGACCAGGGAGTGGTGAAACCCATTGTGTAATTAGTGATGTCAGGAGGCTCTGCTCACAACATAGTTAATCATGAGGTCACACAGATTTGATTGTAGAGATATCCCTCTAATACCTTCTTAGCGTAAGAGATATTTTTGGGGTTCTATTCGTATTTGGGGGTCTTGCTAGAACCTTTACCTCTGTGAGAGGCGGTGCTTTCAAGATTTTGGGTTTTCTTACCCTACCCATACGGTGGAATGGACTTACGATTATTCTCCTACGTATTGGTTATATTGTGGTCACTCTAATTGCTTGACATAGGTAGCCACATAGGTTACTTGCAAGGGTTATTTTGAAGGTACCCTTAGTCAGATAAGGGTCAGAAAACACACAACTTTTATGGAGGATTACCTTTTCGGTGGGATCTGACCGACTACGTTGTTAATCCCATGAGGGCCCTTATAATTGATTCCGATACCTCAAATCTTTTGAAGGGTTTCTCAGGCCCCTATTGGGTGAGACATACCTACTCTAGTGAGGGAGGCCCATTTTCAGCCACTATATCATGCTTGTATGCATTGGCCCTTTTTGATTTATTTTGGTGTGCTCTCTGATTATTAGTTGTCCCTAGGATTTGGTTTTATATATCGACTCTTGAGTCCTCATGGAGCAAGACCAACCTCCTCGCAAGTCTCACCATTTGTTTAATTTACCACCACATCTTGATTCTTTACTGAAGTTTCCTTCTAAAAGGCATAAAGTTAATAAACATGGTACATATATCTCCACCTCCTAGACTTTTGATAATCCAGTTATGAGTATTGAGTCAAACCCAAACGTCATAGGGAGCCCCTCGAATCCTATATCTTATGTGATTAGTGGGATCCCTTTGACTCCTTCATCCTTAATAGTGGGGGTGCCATATATCCCCGACTTTAGTGCTACCCAACCTCTGGGTTCTACTTGACCCATAGGAACGAACCCTTTCAGATCTCTTTTTGGTACGCCAGGTCACAATTCTCAGGCAATACCTTCGGTTTCTAATCCCTTTTCTTTTGGTATTCCCAACATGACATCGCAACTCTCATCCTCCAATCCAGTGGCTAATGTGAATCCTAGTTTTAGACCAGGGCGAATGAATCCTCCATATTCTCCTCTCTCATTTGGTGGAGGCCATATTGCCCCAAAAAATCCTACATTTGGAGGTTGGCCTCCTCTTTGCTCTAGGCCTAATCCTAGTCTCAATTATCCTATATGGAGTGCTCAACTAGGAAGACAATTCACTTCCTATATTTTGTCCTTTATCCCCTCTTCCTCCATGATGATTTTGAAAAAAAAAATTATTATGGAAAATCCCCCTCTTTCCTTTGGCATTCCATCCGGAGGGAGTCAATTTCACACTATGGGAAAACCCTAGCCTAGAGCCCCTTCAGTTGGGGGACATGTATATAACCCTCATTATGTCGTTTCCTCAGGTATGATGCCCATAAAACCTTTTATGAATTAGTTTGGAGGAGGATATTATCCTACTAGACAAGGCCATAACATATACCAGAACCTTGGATGGCCTGCAATCCCTCAACCCCAATATTTCCTAGGACCATGGCCTCAGATGCCGCAACCTTGATCCCCTTTTATGGCCACGCTTAATCTACCACATTTGTTAAAATTAATGAATGACCATGTGCGTCACGATTCCTTATGGCCCCCTATCCCCACCAAGCTTCCTCCAAACATTCCAAATTCAAAGGAAACACTGGCGAGGATCCAAGTGATCATGTCACTACTTTTCATATTTGGTTCTCATCTAACTCCTTGAATGATGATTCTATTCGTTTGAGGCTATTTCAACGCACCCTCATGGGGGTCTCCATGAAATGGTAGATTGAGCTACCAGGGGGGACATATGGAAACTTTAATCAGATAGTTTTGGTATTTCTCAACTACTTCCATTTGTCGGTTCATTACGATGTCATCATAGAACTTTTTTTGTCCCTCCACCAAGGTAAATCCATGCATATCTCAGACCATATCCAAGAGTGGCGTAGACAGAAGAGGTTGATCAAATCCTACATTCCTCTAGAGTTTCTGTCGGAGTGGTTCCTTAAGTCCTTATTTCCTTATATTTCGAAGGATACTCTACATCTGGAGTAACATCCGAGGAAGAATATATTTTCAAATCCCAGTAATTGGGCCTCATATATGCTCAATCTAGGATGTTGTATGAAATTCTTCCTGACATGCCGTAGTCGAACTATGACCCTAGACAAAATCCTAGTCATCATGCCGATGGCATCATAGGCTCTACAAATGCTAAGTCTACAGACTTGGTGATGAACTAGTTGAAATATTTGTCTCTAAGCTAGCCTATAGTAGGACAAGCTTTGGCTTCATCCTCCACTCCCACTCAGTCAATGGATGTGCATTCTGTAGGTTCGTTGGCTAACCCAAATGGTAACCAACAACTAGGAGGGTAATAATCATAAGGGTGGGAAAAATAATAAAGCCAAGGAATACACTAACAATGATAGATAGAATAATAATGTTTGTGAGGGAAAGAAAGAAACACAGAAGGTGAAGTTTCCTTGTAAACTTTGTAAATATGATTTCCAGTGAGTCTTCATTGTCAATGAGGTATGTTCCTTTCCATACTTCGTATTTCAACGATCCTTGGACTCTACCTTCCTCTACTACATCATACAAAATTCAATCACACATTGGGATGGAAATACCACTGTTAGCAGCAAAAGTTGTGTATCCATCTATTCTTGACGCTATTGCTGACCTGAATCCTTCCTCTTCGCGAAAGGACGAGGTGGATCCTATTATAGAGCCCTTATGGGTCATTTAAACATATTGTTCACATTAATACATCGACAATACTTTACTTTCATATGAATCCATCTTAGAGGCCATGTATGGTCTTGATAGGCCTTGGGACTATATGCATCATCGCTCCTATTTCCTCCCAGAGCTTGTTAAGATTGAATAGGATGAATTTAGATCTACCTTGAGTGAGATGGTTGGTCATGCTATGGTTCCATTAGATACACATGGTATTTATTCCAAAGGAAACATGGAGAATATTTCTCCTACCATCATGATCGACATCTCTCGTATTCCTGGAAAAATTGGGAATGTATATATCAGTGTGGATTGCTCTTCTGAAGAAATTCAGATCTACACTGATCTCTTCAAATATTTTTGTGATGTATTTTCTTGGTCATATGAAGAGATGTCAGGGATTGACCCCAACATTGTCGAACATGAGATTAAAACCTATCCAAATTCTAAACCTATTCGACAACTTCTTAGAGTTGTTAATCCTAGGAAGGCCCTTGCTATTAAGGAAGAGGTATAGAAGCTACTTAATGTTGGTTTCATCTACCTGGTTCCCTTGATTGAATGGGTGTCCAACCCCATTCTCGTAAATAAAAAGCAAGGAACCATCTGCGTATGTATGGATTTTCAAGACCTGAACAAGGCTTGTCCTAAAGATAACTTCTCGACTCCTTTCATTAAACAGATTCTTGACGAGTGCAAAGGAAGCAAAGTATTTTATTTTATGGATGGATTTTCAGGGTATAATCAAATTCAAATCAACCTCGAGGATTAACATAAGATGAAATTTATTTTTCCTTAGGGTACTTTTTCATACTAAAAAATACCTTTCGGCCTTAAAAATGCCAGATAAACCTTCCAACGTGCCATGACCTTTTCTTTTCACGATCTCAAGCATATTGTTGAAGCTTACCTAGATGATCTTATTTCTCACTCTCACAAAAGAGTAGATCACTCCGCTCACCTTCGATTAGTATTTGAGATATGTTGTTACTATTGCATTCAGTTGAACCATTACAAGTGCATCTTTTACATTAGTTCTAGCTGTATTTTAGGATTCTTAGTGTCTAAGCATGGGATCATGGTAGATCCTATGAAGGTTGAGGAAATATTTAGATTGATTCCCCCACACAACATTAGAAAACTTCAAGGTTTATAGGGGAAGTATAATTTCCTACGTTGGTTCATAATGAGCTATGCCAATTTAACTAAGGGTTTCATGCATCCTTTGAATAAGGATACTTCATTTATATGGGATGAGTAAGCCTAGCAATCCTTCGATGCTCTTAAGAAAGATTTGGTATCAGCACCTCTGTTGAAGCCTTCAGACTATAGTAGAGACTATTTTCTTTATATTTTCGTGTCTAAAGGGACAGTTGGTATGGCTCTGGTTCAGGAGGATGATGATCTCCATGAGTACATTTTCTACTATCTCATTCGAAACCTAGTCTATCCTGAACTTAAATACTCTCATGTAGAGAAACTAGCCTTGATTGTCGTACATGCACTTCAAATATTACGACATTATATATTACTTTGAAAAACTCCCATAGTTGCGGATATCAATCCATTTCAATATGTCCACACCAGGTGTATCATAGGGGGGAAATTTAATAAGTGGATTTTTATTTTGCAAGAATTTGATCTCGATTTCACTTTGACGAAGTCTAAGAAATCGCTATTTTTTTCCAAGTTGATATCAGACTTCCCTCAACTAGATGAGGAAATTTTTCATGACGATTCGTTCACGGATGAACATATATTCCTTATCTCATCTTCAGACCCCTGGTATGGTGACATTCTAATTTATCTTCAAACCCTGAAGCTACCCCAACATCTATCAAGAGATGATCGACGACATATACGTCATCAGGATAAAAAAAACCTTATCATCGGTGACACTTTCTATCGTTGAGGAGTAGATAATATTTTACGTCATTTCTTAACTCATGAGGAATTTGAATCTATTCTTAATGAATTTCACTGTGGGGCTTGTGGTGGTCATTTATCTGGGCTTGCGACAACCCAAAAAATATTGTGAGTCGGTTATTTATGGACGTCAATTTTTAAACATTGTTTTGAAGCTGTCAAGAAGTGCCACCCTTTCCAGGTGTTCACTTGGAAAATGAGCTCGCACACAAACCCTCTTCACCCAGTCATCACCATCGGTCCCTTCACCAAGTGGGGTGTATATTTTATGGTATGTAACCTAGCATCGGCTGGGGAACACCAACATATTATTCTTGTTGTGGATTACTTTACTAAATTGGTGGAGGCCATGCCTACCCTTAAATCTAATGGTAATAATGCAACTTTCTTCATATTTAACCAAATTATAGCTCAGTTCACAATCCCAAGAGATATTTTCACTAATCATGGAATTCATTTTCAAAATGAAATGATGAAAGAATTAGGATAAAAACAGGGGTTTAAGAATGATCATTCTTCCTCTTATTATCCCCAGGAAAATGGAAAAATAGAGGTGTTGAATAAATATCTCAAGACCATCTTGCAAAAAATTGTCATCCATAGTAAGTATGATTGGAATATAATGATTTACCTTGCACTTTGGGCATACCGAACCTCGGTAAATAATTCCACTGGTTTCTCTCATTTTCAGTTAGCACATGGCGTGGAGTCGATTATGTCGATTGAATGCGAAATCGCTTCCCTTAAGTTGGAAATTGAGCTCCTACCTAACACATCTGATCTTGAATAATGCCTCGTACATGTGGACCATCTCAATGAGAAGCATTGAGATTACTCTAAGGATATCGAAGAGAATAAATGATGTGCTAAGGTTCAATATGATAAGTCTGTATTTCCTTGGTAGTATGTTGAGGGTGAATTGGTTCTCCTTTATGACCAAGCCAAAGAACCGCTGGGGGTAGACAAGTTCAACCCCATGTGGCAGGGTCCTTATATCGTGCAACGTGTCTTAGAGAAAGGAGCCTATGAATTGGAAGATTGTGAAGGGAATATGTTGGATAAGCCTAGAAATGGGATCTACCTTAAAAGGTATTACACTTGAGCCCTCATGCTTGTGCGTGACCTTTTGTATACTAGTGTATCTTAATGCATATACATATTTTCCTTTGTTTCATCGAATTTCTTATCAAGTTTTCCCTTGGTTGGCAGATGTCGATGGATTCTTTAGTTTACTTAGGATTTGCGGACAGTGCCACTCGTCATACATGGAACATGGCTTCTCCGGCTTGGGTCATTTACTCACTCGAGGGCCAATTGGTGTCTTTAGGTAGCGTTTATATGGAGCCATCAACGAATAATTTGGGTAAATATAGCATCGATATAGAGATATTATGCGACGCCATTTCAAATGGTGTTCGGTCATTGGAGGTTCGCTTGGAATCTCAGTTAGTCGTATGTCAGTTGAATGCTAGTTACCGTGTGAGAGATCCTACTCTACTCTAATGATTCCTACGGGTACGACTTCTAGAATGATACTTTGATTTATTACTTATAATCACATACCTATAAGTTCTAATCATGTATATGATGCATACGATAATTATATTTTATATTGGCATTTTTCACATAAC
The DNA here is from genome assembly GCA_032191745.1 of Picea mariana. Classification (NCBI taxonomy): domain Eukaryota; kingdom Viridiplantae; phylum Streptophyta; class Pinopsida; order Pinales; family Pinaceae; genus Picea; species Picea mariana. Next base: position 76,312 of record JASDQU010108740.1, on the reverse strand, counting down.
TAAGTAGAGAAAACACTTTCCTGCATGTACTCATTGTAACATATATAACTAAAGATGAAGACCATTTTTTTTAATATTTCATCCTTTCAAGTTCAAAAAATATGGTGTCATAGTACAAAATGGGGCTCACACTCTAAAAATACATATATGGCTGGTATATAATATGACCATGGCATATACACCTGTTGTGCTAGATGCATATCATGATAGCACACTACAGTGTTTGTGAGATGCCAGAAGAGTCACACCCATGCACGAGGTACACCCACCACCTGTCGTTGCATCACCTCTGGCAGATCCTCCACTTGAACCATATGAATCCTATGCATCAATCAAGATAGGTTCCCCTACACATTCTGCAACACTCTCTTCGCATCTCCACCTGCTTTCTCATATCCTCGCCCCCTCTATTGACGTCATTGGAATCCCTCTAGTTGTCATGGACCTACATCTATGTAACAAAACAATTGTTTATACTTCATACCATACAAAAATATTTGAATTTTTATTTTTATTGAAAAACCAAAAAAAATGAAATATATAAAAATATTTCTTACCAATATCACCGTAGGTGGAACCTGGTAGCAAAGGAATGTCTTGATCCTCTCTATAGTCAATCTCACCGTAAGGGTAGTTGTCAATGGTTATGACATGTCGACGCCACTAGAAAAAGAACTCATCATTGTAGGGGGTTGACACCCTATCACTTCCTATCTACCTCATCACGTCGGTCCATTGTGAAATGGATGGATTGTGTTGTCCATGTGGAGTAATATCTACTCTAAGGATCAAGCCTAGAACCCTCTCAAAAGAAAAACTAAAAAGAATGGATGCAAATTCAAAATTGCTCATTTTCCCTTGTTTGGAGTCCGTCAACTGGCTCTCCATGTTATTCATCAATGAGGTACACGAGTCATAAATAGTGGGTATTAAACACTCCACCAAACATAACATGAGTGTACTTGATTCCTGGTGCAATGAGGACGACCCCGAAATATGTCTGAGTACAAGAATGACGATATTTAAGCTCAGGTTCTTGATCACCCTAATTGGGAGTTGTCTCCCTACTTTATCTATGCTTAGAACATAGTGGGTGGCAATGTACTCCTCTATAGTCATACCACCCCCAGCCCCCCGAGCCTTGAGATTTACTACCTTTCCTCGGTGAGACAATCCTGTGATGAAGTATATGTCATCCACTTCAATCCTCAAGGGTTTCCCATTGAGGTTGAAGGACTCTGTCTCCAAATCCAAGTAGTTTACTAGCAACTGGAGTAGCCTCACTTAAGCCCTCGTTCCCTCAAGATCCCAAAATTTATAAAGGCCACATCTCTTTAAATCATTTTGGGCCCTTTCATCCCTTCCCATTGGTGCACCTATCTCTTCATGCTCTCTCTCCCTCCATTCAATCACCATCCTGCAAAAAAAGAAACCATTTTTTGAGTTAAAACCTTTTAAAAATGTTGTTCACGGACTTGCACATGGGCTAACCTGGTAACAATCAAATATTGGGCTACATATACGCATTCAAGCTTCACTTTTCCCATGTATATGGGGTCATATATGTGACCCAATGAACTGTCACCCACATATGCCCTAGTTTCCATTTTACACCCTCTAATACTATAAAATTGGGCCCTAAAATTTAAATTTAAACCATTGAAATTGAAGTAGAGGGGATGGGAACTTACTTGGTACGGATGGTTGTTGATTTTGTTGATCGCAGATGCCGCAATAGAGACTTGAATATCGTGGGGAAAATGGCCTAAATGCACTATGTGGGTGAAAAATCTCAAATGGTATGGTAAAATGGTCTATTTTACTATTAGTAGAAATTGTTTTACCCACTTCCTATAGTTTGTGCTAATTTTTTACCTTATGGACTAATAGTGTAGTGGAAAGACTTGGTTTTTGGTGGTTTTGTCCAGGATATTTTGCATTTTCCAACATCATACTTCTCGCTCATTCCTTCATGATGCATGAGCATCACCATCATCATTTAATGGGGCAAGGTGGAAGACGACTCAACATCTATCGCAATGCACTTAACTAGTTTGGATCCCAAGGAGAGTGTGTCACTTTAATTTTTGAACACTTGTAATTAAATATCCCACAAGATCTTGAATATTGAGTCATTGTATGTTCTCTAGGGGATTGTATTTCCCTTTAATGTTTGTAGGATTGTACACATTTTGAGCATCGACTCATATCTAGATTGTAATATTCATTTATTGTAATAAGCCTAGTAGTGGGATGCTTTTAATTATGATATGAAAGCACTAAAATAGGCTGGAGGGAAGGCTCGAGAAGCCCTCTCATGTATAAATAAATGTAATCTATTCCAAAAAGAGTTTGTTGGTTAGGATTTTTGAAAGAAGAAGTTGAAAGTTGTTGAGAGCTCCTGAAACCCTTGTAATTATTTNGTTGGTTGAATGAATCCTTAGTGTCAATTTAACTTTCAATTGTTTTTCTTCTGAAATCTCGGTTCAATGAGTGAACAATGCTCACGCAAGGAGTGTAGAGGCTGAACCATTACAGGTTTAGAAGCTTAGGAGAGATTGCGTAAGTTTATGCAGAGTGAGTGCAAGGCATGCACCTATACTCATAAGAGTATAAAATCTCATAGGGGATACTCATGCAAAGAGTGCACAAGGTCGACACTTTGTTAAGTGTGAAAAATCTCATAGGAGAGATAGCAGAAGGAGTGCATAGGTGACTTCTATAATTCCCAAGCTCAAGAGGGAATCCCAATGTGTGTGCCATAGTCTAAGTCATTCAAGTGACAAAGCTTGAGGAAGGATAGAAGGAGTAAGTCCCCCAAAGAGAAGGAATCTCTTTGTTTGAAGTGAGTGGATGAGATCCATTTGGGAAGTATAATAACCCCTCATAACCATTGGATT
>JASDQU010108740.1:54054-73392 GCA_032191745.1 Picea mariana | reverse complement strand
AGTGACAAAGCTTGAGGAAGGATAGAAGGAGTAAGTCCCCCAAAGAGAAGGAATCTCTTTGTTTGAAGTGAGTGGATGAGATCCATTTGGGAAGTATAATAACCCCTCATAACCATTGGATTAAAGAGAAGAAGAATGGACGTTAAACCCCCAAGTCCTTCGAACTTTGTTGCTCCGAAATTTTTTAAGTGTTTGTTGTAAAGGATGCAAAAGCCCTGAATCCTGAAGCCCCGGAGTGAATATACACTGTAGATCACTAGGAGAGGTGTGAACCATTGGATCCCCGAGTGGTTCAGTGATTCAACACTCTGGGAGAAGTTGGTAGTTGTTGCACAAAGTTAAGAATTCCTCGAAGTCTCGAAGCCCATAGTCAATCTGGACCATTGGTTTTCGGGTACACGTGTCCAAAAATGATCAAGTATTCGTAAATACAGCTATCCAGAATATTGCGAGTGAAAATTTATTTGGCGTGAAAAGTCCCAAAATCCTGAAGCCTGGACTCAATCCTGGTTGTTCGTTGTTGAGTACATGTGGACCTTGGATATCCTCTCTTCACCAATTCGACGTTTGACAGTTCAAAATTTTAGTGTTGATGAAGAGCCAGAAACCCCAAAGCCCAGAGTACCAAAGTAAATCACATCCATTGGTTGTTGGAGAAGTGTGTACCGTCAATCCCCAAACTCATTCAGGAGTTCACCAATTCGGCGTTCAGAAGAATTGGAAAGTGTTGTGGTTACAACTCTCGAAGCTCAAAGTTCCAGAGCATCGAAGTAACGAAACTTCGGATAGCACCAATTCAGGAGTTCACCAGTTCGACATTTGAGAGATTTGAAGTGTATTGTGGGAAGATCTTCTGAAGCACGAAGGTCTGGAGCGTCAAAGTTTCTTCTTTAAAAACTTAAGCCCCATTTTCTAGGCCCTAGGTCACATGAAGACTTTGTTGGAGTAAAATGACCCTCGCGAACCTGAATTTTCATGTAGGAAAGGAAGCAAAGGCCCATGGTAAATAATTCTAAGGGTTCTATGGGGGACCGAGAGCCACTTTGGCTCCTGTGTAAATCGATCCTAGACCAGGAGGTTGTGTGAGCCCCAGGGGAGGAATTGCATCACTTTGGTATGTATATAATTTCACCGGCATATAGGATATGTTTTCACTCTGTTTTTCACTCTTGCATCATCCTATGACCGTGATCCATACACCCTAGGTACGAACTCATTTATTAGAGACACAAAAATTTCTTACTTCTACTAGAAGTGTCATTATTAAGTGGTAGAGGCTTACCAAACATGGGTACCCTAGTTAGATTGTTCCATTTGGTGCCAATGCAAAAGTTATTCCATAGGACCATGAGTTTTTTATAGTTTTGATATGACTTTGTGTTCTAATCCCGTATTCTTACTCACAAGAATTCTGACCTTTACCTATGGAACTCCCCCTGAGTCTTGGTTAATCTCTTTTCCGACTCTCGAAAAAATGAAAAAGATTGTCGAGTGAACTTGCATCTTTCACACTCGTTAAATGGATTTGAAAGGACATCTATTTGGTATAAGCTTAAGCCTTTTTTGGAACAAGTACACTACTTATGAAAAAGGAATACTCCAGTCACCATTGGCTAGAAGAGTTCTCATGGGTATTATTTTATACTTTTTTGGGCCTAAGGGACTAAATCTACGAAAAAAGACATTATTTGGAGTCAAGTTGTATTCGAATTCCATCATCCTGCTTGCAGTATTGAGCCTATTTTTGGTTCTCTCTTTCTTGTTATAGGCCTCTTACCTCAACAATTTTCATCACTATCCAAGCAGAGCCTTCTATATATCCTTTACAGTTTGACACCCTATACCCTAAGAGGAAACATCCCCCTGGGTGTCCATGTCCCACATGCACTTCCTTGCATTGAGCATAGGTATGTTCCACTATTTGGAGCTATTTGCTTACTTGCGACACTTGTTTCCTCTCATGTATCATAGAATTTATTTTCCTATGAAAAAACAAAAAAAGACGGGTGAGAAAATAATATTATCCCATATCGACAGTAGTCATGTCACCTTTGAACAAAGAAAAAATATTTTTGTCCACTTTAATTCAAAGTTTGGGTTTAGCATGACCTTAGACAACTGAGCTCATTACTTAGAGTTTAATCCTCTGACTAGTTATTCTTGTAGTCCCTATGGAGAGTTTGTTGATGCCTCCTACATCACCGAGTTTTATCATCAAGTCTATGTTTCCTGAGTTATCCATATGTCTCATGCTCTTGTTCAAAGGAAGTATATAAGCCTATGTTGGCCATTTCTCACAACTCTTGACTTTTCATTTTGGCCATACCCTCAATGTATCTCAGAGTCACATGAAGTTGTAGTCCTACCATGCACTTCCTTGCATTGAGCATAGGTATGTTCCACTATTTGGAGCTATTTGCTTACTTGCGACACTTGTTTCCTCTCATGTATCATATAATTTATTTTCCTATGAAAAAAAAAAAAGACAGGCGGGAAAATAATATTATCCCATATCGACAGTAGTCGTGTCACCTTTGAACAAAGAAAAAATATTTTTTTCCACTTTAATCCAAAGTTTGGGTTTAGCATGACCTTAGGCAATTGAGCTCGTTACTTAGAGTTTAATCCTCCGACTAGTTATTCTTGCAGTCCCTATGGAGAGTTTGTTGATGCCTCCTACATCACCGAGTTTTATCATCAATTCTATGTTTCCTGAGTTATCCATATGTCTCATGCTCTTGTTCAAAGGAAGTATATAAGCCTATGTCGGCCATTTCTCACAACTCTTGACCTTTCATTTTGGCCATACCCTTAGTGTATCTCAGAGTCACATGAAGTTGTAGTCCTACCATGCACCCTGGTCCTACTTTCATTCTAGCTAGGTAACCTTGAACTCAAAAATTGACATCTCCTCATTGGTCGCTAGTTGGGGGGTTTCACTTGTGTTCAAAGGAAAGAAACCTATTCACACATTGGGATTCATGTAATGTCTTGGATTCCATTAGCTTTATTGGTGGTTTCCTTGCCTTTGTCAACAATTTTCCTTATTGGCTTCTATTCAGAGGGTCTCTTTCATGCACTACTTGCATCTGGTGCATGTGAGGGATGCACAAGTTCGCTGGTTCATGAACATCCTATTCATCTAAGCTTCTCCTAATCATCAAGCTATTTATTTGTACCTTGTTCTTAATGATGAGAGGTTCCCTAATGCTCTCATTTTAGTGGGTCTCCTTCCATGGACTTCAACTTATCTATTGTGGAAATGAGACCTAGAGTCCTATGAGTACCTAGAGGCTTACATTCATGAGTGGTAGGTTCTCCCACCATCGACAATTGGGAATCCATCAATGTACCCTGATCGATGGATTCTTCAAGTCTTTGACCTCAACATCCTTATGCAGACTTGTAGAATGTACTCGGTTCCTTGATACCTGATTTCATTAATGATGACTAATCAAACAAAGTCTCATTATGTTCGATGTCAAATCCTCTATTCACATGATGTAGACTTTCACCTTTGGAAGATAGTGTAGAAGACCTCCAGCTTACAGTAACAACATTCCTAATCTATTGTTTTGTTTCATTGTACCAATACCTATATGACTTCAGTGATCATGGGAGATCATATTGTACTCCATTGTATACAAATATCTTTGGATTGATTTTGAGACTAGATTCCACTGTGCCTTTTTCATGACTATGAAAGCCTATGGAATATGTCCACTTTGTATTTCCTATTCATGGCCATGAACAAGTATTTGATATATTTTCACATGGATCTGCAGTGTAATTCAATTTGGCATCCATGTGTACAAAGTCATTATGGATTTTAATATTCTCATGAGTAACTAGTACTTCCAACTGAGCCTCCATTACCCCACTTCTAGGAATTATAATGTATTTTGGCCATCGTAAATACTCCTTTGACCTCACACATTATGGGGCATATGTTACAACAAAATTTTCCTCACTCCATGCAACTTGCTTGGATGGCCTTTCCATTTCCTATGCAGACTTGAAGTCCCCTTTTGCACCTTCCAGAAGAAAAAAAAACATAATTTTCCACAAATACGTGCCATATCAGTTATACAACAAGCTTATACATAGGTTTTTCCACTACAACCTATGTGCATCGGGTTTGGTGCTCAAACTTAAAAATAATGTCGAGTTTCCATGCCATGTCAAGAGATCCATGATCCTTGACCTTCCATATACTGGAAATGATTTGACTCAGCCCTTTAGTTCCATTTTAAGGCTATAAATTGAGACATATCTAAGCCTTGAGGGATTCAATAATTCAACTTTGAGAGCAAAGAAACTCTAGATAAATTTGACTTCATATTGAGTCTGCATCCCTTTGTCCTTGAAAGTTTGAACTCCTTGTTCAACCCCCAAGCTCTTTCTTCTTTGTGATGGAGAACCTCATCGACTCGTTTATATGATCTTGCCTTTGGTGGAAGATTAAAGTGGAAGAGGCCCATTTGGAGGGACTTAGTTTCTTGGTTCTGATATGTGTCATTACAGATGTTTGTCACCTATCTACTTCTGTATATTATTTTAATATAAATACTATTTTCTCGTCCAATTGATATCTTGCAAATATTTGAACTATTATTCCATGGGATTATTTGTCACGTATGTTAATGGATTATGTTAATATATATTCTAACACTATACATTATCACTATATGCTTGTGTATGTTGGTTTTTGAGGACAAGTTGCAAGTATAGAGGTTTGGGTTGCGTGCTCAATGGTGGTATTCATTGAACGTCGAGACGAGGTTGGCTCATAGCCTTGTCTTGTTAGCATTTATTTTATATAACATACTTGGGATTAGAGTTGATTTCTGCATGTCATTCCATCTATTGTGGTTTACCCCTTTCCATAGAGATATTTTCCTTGTAATACATTGATGTCAAAGGAAGACAAAACTATGACATTCATTGATGTCAAATACAAAACGAAACAGATTATTGGGAATAGTTTTGTATGATGTTTGTCATTGTTGTCAAAGACAAAAGGACTCTATCTATTGTGTTGATGAGTGATTGCATGTATAGCCCATGAAATTGAAGGCAAGATGAAATGATCTATATGAAGGAAGGATTACTGTGAATAATAAATCTAAAGATGGATGAAATGATCCTATAAATTGAAGGTAGAGAGAGAGCATGAAACAAAACTAGTAACAAGAATCCAAGGGTGCAGAGCAAGCTCAGGAATACGTTGATTGAGTTTCTACGAGAGTGCTTGATGGCCAAGTTAACCAGATTGAAGTAAAATATAAATGCCAGATTCATAAGAAAATTCTACCTCGAAGGGTTTATATTGAAAAATCACTATTACGCAATTTGAATGTGAATGAAAGAGCTATGGAATCGTGCAAAAGGCATTAACTTTTGGATGTAGGGCCCATCATCAGTATATCGAATATCAACATATATGAGTAACATATTGAAATGTGTCGTTAAATTTTCTGGGGGGGTGATAGCCCAATATCCCATGGCCTTGGTGCCTTGGTGATCTGATATTGAAATATTAGATATTGAAAGAGTGGAGTGAAATCACAATGGTAATGTCTCGGTGGCTCAATGGTCCAATACCCCAATGACTGATACTACATTACTGGCATGTGACAATCCACATCACTGCCATGCCATATCATCTAACTAAAATTTTGGAGTGGTGAAGTGATAAAGTCCAGGGGCCTGGTGGCCCGGTTCCATCGTGATTCAATATCAACATATAGGATAGCAGAAGGAGGTAGCATATGCACATTGTTAAAGTATTAGGAGGAGATACCTGGTGGGACAACTCGGATGCCACATCAGTAGTCATGTAAGAGCCAGTAGAGGCCACAAGACCTACCAAGTTAGTGCAAGCATAAAAACCATGTCACCTAGCACATTTGTATGATAGTCCATGTAGATATGAAATGTTAGTGAATGTATTGGTGCCACACCATATAAGATACGAGAATAAAAGAGGGTCATGGTTATGTTGAAGCTATGGGGGCTTGATGGATCAGTTTCCTAGTAGAAGAAAAATATATGAGACATGGTTCCATACTAGATCGGAAGAATGGTAAAGGTGCAGTGTTGAAGTGCTCAGTGGGTCGGTAGGAAGTTCACCAAGTGGCGATGCCACGTCAGTTACACGACATCAGCCACAAAGAAACCATGTCAGAGCCATGTGTCTGGTCATGAACTAGTGCCATGGTGTACAAACATTAGTTGGAGAAAGTGATGATGTCATAACCACAACAATTCCACGTTATATAGATTACAAGGAATAATTCCACATAGAGATCACATCATTCACCATGTCAGCATAGCATTAGATCAGATACCATACAATTGGAGGAGAATTGTAGTTTTGAATTTCTGAGGGGGCTGATTACCTAATGATATGGTTCCACAAATCAAGGTTCCATATCAGATACTAGAAGGTTGAAGGAGAGATGCAGTGTTGAAGGATTGGGGGCCTAATGGCCTAGTGAGCCTAGTAGGTCATTAAGCCTGGTAGCCTCGATGACTAAATAAATGATCAACAACTGAGATCTAATCAAAGGTCTCATTAGATGGTGAATATGAGTTGAAGGTTTGTGCCATGTGAGAACTAAATCAATGGTCGAGATCTAATCTAGGACCATATTGGATGGTTGTTGTGCAATTGAGGTTAAAGGTGTATGGTTGAAGTCTCATGGTTTGGTGGCCATGTGAGCCCAGTGGCCTAGTACACCAGATTGGGGAAAGCATGTTGTGGATGCAATGTTGAAGGCCCAGGGGCCTAGTGACCTAGTAGACCTGGTGGTTCTGATATTCAGGGAATAATAATGGATTGACGATCGATATTTAATCGAGAGGATGATTGAACAGTTGTTGAGTGTCATGGTTATGTTGTGTATTCTAGTGATTGAGAGTATCTCAATAACCAAAATATATTCCACAGTGCATCAAATGGTTGTTGAGTGTTGAGGACTAGTGAATGAGATTGCATGCAACAAAAGGGAACTAAGACTAGCTTCAAAGATTTTTTTGTATAATCCAACTATTAAGGAAGAATCAAGGGATATGGAGTCGACCTATTGAGCACGAATATTTTTGGTAGGTGGAAAAATATGTGGAGTCATTAACGATTCCATTAGTTTTTTGAAGTAGTGTGAGTAAGTATGAAAAGATGAGTATGTGAAGCTCTGAGGATCTAAGGTATGAGGATGCAAGATAATGAAAGAGAGAGAGAAATGTGATCATCTAAAGGTGGTTGGTAGGTGCAAGGTCAAAAGGAATATATGAAGTCAGGTATATTGTGAATTGATGAAGAGTGTTGTGACAACAAAGATAGAAAAATAGATCTATGCAGGTGAATGATTGAAGTAAATAGATGATTTGGTATTGTTGATAGTTTGAGAAGTTTGGTGTCTCCAGTAGGTTGGTGCCAACATCTTGTTGAGTTTGTTCTCAGCTAAGGGGATTGGTGACTCCTATAGGTTGGTTCTCATAAATATTTCAACTGTAGGTTGGTTCCTATAGGAACTCCTAAGTTGGTGCTCAACTAAGGGGATCAGTATCTCTTCCAGGTTGGTGCCTACAAATATTGAGGTTGTAGGTTGGTTCCTACAGGAATTTTTGAATTGGTGCTCATCCAAGGGGATTGGTGTCTCATTGTTACACATCAAAATTCCTCACTTCAACAATGTTACATTCACATTGTTGCAAGTGCCATAAGTGTCACACTTTTGTCACAAGTATCGTAAGTGTCACATTCTCTTTTCGTAAGTGTCACATCACGAACAACACCATGAAAACACTTGATACAACCTCTAAAATATGTTATAAGAATAAAATCCATCATCTGACAATCATAACAAGTGTTTTTCTATGGGAATTTCTCATCTTTGAAACTTTTGCGAAGATCAATGCTCCCCTGCTCATATACAGGGACTCCTAGCACTCTTTTTCCATCTCACAGGGAGCATTGTAGTGCTCTATTTCCCATTCTAAGGGAGCACCGAGTTGGTTGAGGAAATCTTGGAAGAAATCCCATTTTCTTCTAAAGACAACTATGGATGAATCGAGTTGGTTTGGCTAAAATCTAACTCCTGGGTTGCATTTAAGGGAGATATCACAACTATTGGAGCCATATCCTCAACTAATTCCAAATATACCCAAGGTGGTTGAGCCTCTGAAATCCTATAAATGGAGGCATTCTCATGGTGAACAAAGGAGGAAAAAATCAATAAAGAATTGTTATTTTGATTGTGGATCTTTCAAGCAAGGGTTGGATGAGGAGGAATTGGAGAGGATGTAGAAATATCATCTGAAGATTGTAAGTTTCCTTTCAAAGTTCTCATTAATAAACTTGGCCTATTTCATTATTGTATGTGTTTACATGTGCTTGTTTATGCTAGTATTAATCTTCATAGATCGATTGATTTTATCTAATCCATTAGAGTAGGAGATAGTCGTTTATTCCTTGTTGTCCATTACAGGTACTATTTGGAACTTGTAGATTGGCGTAGCTTGGAAAAACTTCGTAAGTGAGGTACATCATACTTCCCCTCCTCTCTTTTTTAGATGGATAAAATGAATATATAGGAATGGTAGTGTACAAAGTTAGTTTTATGTCTTGGTAGAGGCATCTGTACTCCAAGGGAAAGTTCACCTATCTGTAGGGAAATATTTATGTAACAGAAATTGGGGACTCCACTGTGGATCAAATTGTTAGTATTTTCTTTCCTTGGTTTGTCCATGGATTTTTCATATCCTTAGATCCCATTTGATGATTTAATCTTTCCTTACATCCTTTTGTCTTTGTTGAGTTGTCTCACAGAGCCTCTTAATGAATTTCCCTGCGTTATTGATATTTTTGAGATTTTCTCAAATGTTTCTCATGACTAGCGCCCCTCTAGAGGTTAAGTAAGAGCATTGTTTCTTAATCAACACTCCCATAGAGTCTACTAGGGAGTGTCATAGTGATCTGGTGCTTTGGCTACTAGAGTGTCGATTTTTCTTCCTTTGAAAAATTGCACACTTTCTTTCTTGTTGGGCATAGTCCTTGGATCTTCTTCTCTGAATCAGATCTTATTCTGTCAGATCTTGTCCTCTGTTTGAATCAAAATTTCTACCTTTCATTATTTTAGTACTTATTGAGTTTTTATTCTATTTTCTTATTGCAAAATCAATCATTCTCTCTCAAACTTGGTTTGTTTTTTATTCTCTTCTCAATTATCTGATTGATTGGAGGTTTTCATAAGGAAGGTCCTTGATCATAGTATTGTTTTCCTTATCTTTGATCCTTTACTCAATTCAGGAAGACTATAAAGTGTTACTTTTGGTTTCTTAGTGTTTTTCCTTTGAGTGAATAGTTTGGTATTTTCTCTTCTTTCGGTATCTTGTTTACTATTGAGAGTGTCTTTGTTCAAGTACGTTTTATTCTTCTTTTTCAAACAACAATAGTGGAACTTTTTCATTATTAGAGAAAGAATGAAGAACTAGACGAAAATTTTAGTTTGAATCTACAATCAAACAAAAAACAATACTTGTATGCATTGGTTTTGGACATTTAAATGGTTTTCTTTATAATTTGGAAATTGTTTGAATTCTTGTTAAGAACAAAATAGTATAAAATTTTGCATTTTTGAGTGTTTGCTAGTGACAAAAGAAAATAAACTCTTCTCCCTCCCATAGCTAGAAGTTCATTGAAAATAAAATTTTCATATCAATCCTTTTTCCTTTTTGGGAGTTGAGTCTTAAACATAACCAGTTTCACTATCATTCAATCTTGTGTAACAAACAACCATGAGAATGAATGCTAGTTAAAATCAAGCTAGAAAATTTTTATTTTGGATATTTACACCCACAATAGACTAGGACTAGAGCTTTGGAATAGGATGTGAGAATAAATCTCCAAAGCATTCAAGAAAAATGCAAAATCTTGTGATACAAAGAGAAAATTGATTCTTCGTATAAGCATAGCTAGGATGCCCCTCTCACACAGTTGTTAAACACGAGGTCGTGTGTGGGAGAGAAAAATATTATCCCTTTGAGGCTTTACCAATTGTAGTAGTACAATCGTATATTGGGGGTTCTTCTTGAGGATCAACTATTTTCATTTGGTATTAGAGCTTCGTGAATTATGAATCTATTCAGAGTCCTCTGGATTTTACCAGTCCATTTTTCCTTAGTTATATTGAAGAATTTCAGACTTGATATCCTTCCCATATGTTTAGACTCGACTTTCGACTATACCATCCTAGAGGTTGACTATGATTTGGTATCCTTAGTGAAAAGAATGTCTAGGGTATTTACACGAGGTGATAGTGAAGGGAAGTCTTTGTTGTACCTGGAACAAACGTTGGTCAAACTCACTCAAGATCCTTGGAGGGTAACCCATGAGTAAAACCGTGAGGGAAATTGCACCGAGGTGTAAGTCTGTTAAGAAGGCCACCAACGTAATTGGTCCATCCACTCATATCCTATCCCCTTCTCACTTTTATCACACAATGTTGGATTTCATCTCCAACTAGTACATTTATTGAGAGAAGACATTGTTTTTCTTGTTGGTTGTCTAGATTTTTTAGCGAGTGTTGTTTGTTTACTTTAATTGTCCTTTAAAATTGGTACTGTGGCCAATAAAGGTATTCATAATCAAGTAGGATGCAAGGGTTTCCTCTAAAAGGCTTCGAATCCCTACCTCCTAACTCACCTGAAGACACTTACCATGAAGAGGTCGAAAACAATTCAAACACTTGGAATGCTTCTATTCCTTTGTTAGCAAATCCTGAGAGAGATTTAGTTATGGTTTAGGAAGGTTCCACCTTTCCTGTAAACCCGACTTTGACAATTACTCTCGATCCACTCCTTGTCCAAATGGACTCTTCAGGTAACATTGTAGTAGAATATCATCCTATCCTACCGTCAAGGCCATATAATCAACTAGATATGGAACCAATACACCAAATTTTAAAAATGAATACACTACCCCTGTTGTTACACGTCAAAACTCCTCACTTCCATAATGTCACATTATCATTGTCGCAAGTGTTGTAAATGTAGCATTTTTGTTCTGCATATGTTTCATTGTGAATGACAGCATGGAAACACTTGATACATCCTCTAAGACACGTTGGAAGGGGAAACCACATCATTTTACAAGCTAAGAAAAATGTTTTTCCTTGAGAAATGGTCATCTTAACGAACTTTTGGAAGATCTTAACAAATCCAAAGTAACACTGTAGTCATAATTCCTAATCATACATAAGGTACTTTGACCGTTACTCCCACCACAAAACCTTTTCAAACTACAACTCCTGATATTCCACAGAATCCTGTTGGAAAACCTATACATCATCGAATGGATAACCCTGCCATACACATACAATCAACTGCAAGACAAATACCAACTGGGGGGAAACCATCATCTATTGGGATGTTCCCTCCTAGGGGATAGCCACCCTTTCACATACCCACTAGAGGGAAACCCCATTTTATTGGTCAAACCCCAGTTGTCACTCAATATATGGTAGGGGGACCACCCCCTTTTACTGGAAACCCTTCACAATCCTAGGGAGAACCCCAAGGAGGCATGTTTCATCAACCTTATCAAGGAGGTACATCATACCCTAACCCACAAGGAGGATTACCAAATCCTATTCCTTCTGGATTATATTTTGGACAACCTTATCCGGGTGTCTTGAATCCCACTTGGGTTCCTCAAGGACAATAATCGTATCCTTCCCAAGGGTAAACTGTATACTCTCCACAAGGAAAAATTGTCTACCCCCCTCAAGGGAAGACTATTTATCCCCCACAACTTAATCAAATGACCTATCCTCCCCAAAACCAACTGTGTTTCCCTCCTTTCGTGAACATTCCTCAACAAGAACTGAATATTTTCTATACCGGCCAAAAACAACCATATATGAGAGGGCCTACTAGATACAATTATCCACCTCAACCATTTTATGGCCCTACTGGTGTCCCTATGTCGCACCAGTATCATCCTAAGGTTAACCGACAACTACGATTCCTATCCACGCTAGATCTACCAAATTTATCTCGATTGAAAAATGATCCCATACTACATTTTCCTTTCTGACCGGTAATTCCTTCTAAATTACCTTCTGATATTCCCAAATTTGACAGTAGATCTGGCGAAGACCCGAACAACCATGTTATGACATTTCATCTATGGTGTTCATCAAACTCACCGATGGATGATTCTATCTAGTTGTGTATTTTCCAGCGCACACTGACAGGCTCAGTAGCCAAATGGAACATTGAACTCCAACGTGGTACCTTTCAATATTTCAACTCCCTTTCCATGGATTTTCTCATGCATTTTCAATTACCCATCTGTTATGAGACTCATATAGAAATCTTGACTTCACTTCATCAAACAAACTCTGTACATATCTCTGATCACATTCATGAGTGGAGATGATGATGAAGGTTGATCAAAGCGACCATTCCTGACCAATTATTGGCAGAATGGTTTACTAAATCTCTTTTAACCCCAATTTCACATGACGTCTCCATGGGTGGTGTTGTAACTAAGGAAGAATCCATTGCTCGCACTCAGTACATTGATTTGGTTTATTCCCAATTTGATACGTTGTATGAGTTGATACCAAATTATCCGTGCACATCCACTGATCCATCCAAACCATCTTCCACGACTCATTCAGATGGAATTATCGGTGCCATCAAAACCCAATATTCATCACAGTCGATCGGCTCAGCTAATCACTTTGTTTCTGCGCCCGTCACCGGTTCGACCTCACTCTCCTCTACCTTCCCCCCTGACTCAAAGATAAGAGGTGAATGAAGTTCAATCTTCATTTTCACAAGAATCCAGGGGAAAGAAGAAAACAAAAAATAAACCCAATAATAATAATAATAATGAAAATACAAAAACACCAGCCCAACCGCTTGCTCCTAAGAAACAACCCCAGTGAAAACCAAAATTTTTGTCTCTCATTTGTGGTGATGATCATTACACCCGTGATTTTCCTCATAGCAAAGAAGTTGCAAAACTTTTCAAAGGGAATTCCCAACCTGTTGTGTTGACACAAAATTTTCCTCAGCAACAATCCATGGTTGCACAAGCCCCTGCTCCTCTCAGAGGGGGCAATCCAAGTCATCCTTCTAGTGAGGAAGCCTCATTGAGTGCCCATATTTATATGTTTAATGGGATTGATTTAACACTCACACAACAATGTATGACACACCAACTAAACTTGATAAAGAGAAGGTATCTAACACTACTACATCAGATCCACCTCCTGCCACCATTGCTCCTCAATCTGGATCACTTTAGATCGAGAAACCCACTTTCGACTCTATTTTACACCTTCCCAAGAGCACTCTTCAAAAATCAAATTTTAATCCTAGTTCATGTGCCGCCCAAAACTACATTGTTGAATATTTGGCTCAAGAACCATACTTTATGTCTACTCTTGAAGTTCTACAACATTTTCCAAGTCAATGTAGAACACTCTTGTCTTCCATCGACGCGATCGACCCCAAGTCATAAAATAATATCACGTTTAACCTTGATAACTTCAAGTCACAACTTTCTCACCATCTTGTTTTTCAGATCTATGTTGTTGTTCATAACCAACACACTCATCGTACCATACTGTATGAGGGATTTTCCACTTGCGTCATGTCATTATCTTGTTGAAAAGGGTTGAAATCAACTGCACTTAATCAATCCCATACAATGTTACGAGCATTCAATGGGCGAGATTTTCATCCTCATGGACTCTTGCAGTCCTTAGCTATTCAGTTGGGAGGCAATATTGTCTCTGTCGATGTAGAGGTAGTCTATGCTCCCCTTGATTAAAACTTGTTGTTAGGAAGAATTTGATTTTATGCCATGAATTTCGTCGCTTCATCAATGTTTCTATGTGTACAACTCCCCTATCAAGGTGAAATTGTCACTATCAATCAGTTATATTATTGTACCCCTGACACTCGCACTCCTGCTACAAACAATATTCCTTTCTTGGGAGATACTAAGATCACTTACGAAAGTGTTGGTGTAGGTATTTTAATGGACTCTTCCCTTATAGGTACTTTCCCTACACCACTCCCTCCCACTTCACAACATATTTCCAATATTAATATGATCTCGACTATGGAATATCAATATTATGAATCACTTGATCCTTGGGTTGTGCCTAGTCCTTTGGAATTCGATGCACTAGGTTACACTATGCCACTTATTCATGCTGAGGCTTCATACAGTGCCATCCAATCCGCCTCTCCCTCATTGGACGACCAACATTTTTTGGCGTCCAACACTTACTCGTTGCCATATTGATTAGATTCCCTATCCTCTCCTTTCGATTACATCCTATGGATTTTTCCATCAAACGAATCCATTATGGAAATGCTTAGTATCGAAGAGGTACCTTGGGATGAGAAACATCGTCGTTCATATTTTCTCCCTAGTCTAGATGAAATTGAGAAAGATATACAATCTATTTTTCCTGACGGTGTTGTCGATTCTCCTGAATCTCCCATACTTACCCAAGCCACTACTTTTGAGGGGGAATTTAGGAAATATATCTTCTACGATCGCTATCGACATCTCAATCAAAGAAGGTATCGTGGAAAATTTTCATCTCAATGCCAATTGTTCACCCAAGGAAGTGGAAGATTATACCTCCTTATTCAAATAATTCTACGATGTCTTTGCTTGGAGTTATGAATAAATGCCAGGGATTGATCCATCGATCGTTGTGCATGAGATAAAAATTTACCCAGGTGTTAAACATGTACAACAAAAACTTCTCTTGGTTCATCCTAAGAAAACTGCGGCCACAAAGGAAGAGGTTGAAAAACCGTTGAAGTTTGGTTTTATTTATCCTATCCCCTTGACGGAATGGGTTTCTAACATTGTTCTAGTCGCTAAGAAACAAGGAACCATTTTTGTCTATGTTGATTATAGGGATCTCAATAATTATTTGCCAAAAGACAACTACCCAACACCCTTTATCGACCAAATCATCAATAATTGTGCTGGCAGTGTTATATTTTCCTTCATGGATGGTTTCTTAGGGTATAACCAGATCGATATTCTACCAGTTGATCAGCATAAGACAACCTTCATATTCCCTTGGGGGACATTCTCTTATTCGAAGCTACCTTTTGGTATTAAAAACGTTGGTGCTACTTTACAGTGGGCCATGTCATATTCTTTCCACGATATCAAACATATTGTAGAACCTTACCTCGATGATTTACCCGCTCATTTTTCTAATCGACGGGACCATATTGGTAATTTACAGGCCATTTTTATTTGATGTCGGTTTTACCATATCCATCTATACCCTCACAAATGCATCTTCCCTATCAAATCAGGTCAACTCCTCGGATTCGTTGTCTCTAGATATGGGATTAGGGTGGATCCCTTAAAAGTAAAAGTTATTCTCCCTTTACCCCCTCCCAACAATCTAACCCAACTACAAACTTTGCAAGAGAAATCAAACTTTCTTCACCGTTTCATCTATAATTACGCCGAACTCACTAAAGGTTTTATGAGATTGGTGTAGAAAGACACTCCTTTCATCTAAGATGCACTTCAAAATGCTCTTTTGATGCTCTTAAGCATGCCTTAACACACACACCTCTCTTGCACCCACCAAATTATGCATGAGACTATATCCTTTATTTGGATGCATCTACTTACACTATTTCTATGGTGTTAGTTCAAGAGGATCCTAACGGTGACAAAGATGTGATGTATTATATGAGCAAGAGTCTATCTAGTCCTAATCTCCGATATTCACATGTTGAAAAGTTGGCTCTGGCTGTAGTCATTGTCATCCAAAGATTTCACCACTACATCCTGTTACGCACTACCATGGTCATTGCAGACTCGAACCCCATGTACCATATCCTTACACGTCAAGTCTTTGGGGGAAAATATTCCAAATGGATCGTTATTCTTCAAGAATTCAATCTCAAGTTTGCCAAATCAAAAGATAAAAAATCTTTTTTTTTTGCAGAACTAATCTGTGATCTTCCCTATGTTGATGAAGATACTGAGCCCAATGATTCTCTTCCCGATGAATATTTGTTCCTCATTAGCACATTAGACCCTTGGTATCGAGATATTCTTCTCTATATCCAAACCTAACGTTTCCAGCCCGATATTTGACATGACGAATGTCGTCGTATCTACCACCATTCTAAATGGTAACTTATTATCGGTGACACTTTGTAATACCATGGTATTGATACTGTCCTACAATGTTGTTTAACCCACGATGACGCTGAATGCATTTTGAATGACTGTCACCTTGGAGCTTGTGGTGGTCATTTTTCTGGGATGGATACTACCCAAAAACTCTTACGTGCTGGTTATTTTTGGCCCCCCATCTTCAAAGATTGTATTGAGGCTGTCAAACGATTCCCATCCTGTTAAGTTTTTCAGAAAAAGGCACATACCCACCCTACTCTGCTTCATCCCATTGTAGTCTTCAGCCCCTTTGCCAAATGGGGCATTTATTTTATGCAATTTAATCCTACCTCAACTAGGGGGGATGGTTATATCATCATTTCCATTGATTATTTCACTAAATAGGATAAGGCTATGCTTACATTTCTTATCAATCGTCGTACTACAACACTCTTTTTTTTTAACCACATCATCACTCACTTTGGTGTCCCACAAGCTATTGTCACTGATCATGGCTCACATTTCTAGAACTATATGATGAGTGAGTTGCATGTCAAATTGGGTTTTCTCCATGAAAACTCATCCCCCTACCATCCTCAAGCAAATGAACAATTTGAAGCTATCAACAAAGTCCTAAAGACCATGCTCCAACACATGGTGGGGACAAACAAAACCTCTTGACACCTGTAACTTTTCTTTGCACTGTGAGCCTAGCACACTTTAGTGAAAATTGCAACTGGATTCACTCCATTCCATTTGGTATATGGCATAGAAGCAGTGTTACCAATCAACTGTGAGATCCCTTCATTGAAACTCACCATGGAACTCATGCCTCATACCTCTCTTGAAGAGGAACGATTCCTGTATTTAACCAAGTTGGATGAAACATGCCGCGATGCTACTCTCGTTAATGAGACATATCAAAAACGAATAAAGATTCAATATGAAAAATCCATTCAACCTCATGCTTTTACAGAAGGAGATTTAGTCCTCGTTTATGACCAAGCTCACAATAAGTTGGGGAAAGGGAAGTTAGAACCTATGTGGCATTGACGTTATATCATAAAACGTATATTACATAGAGGTGCCTACGAGTTTGTCGACTATGATGAATATCTCTTGGTGATCCCTAAAATGGGCTTTAACTCAAGAAGTACTATGCATATAACATCTAGCATGTGTGGTTTGTACACTATTGTACTATATAATTTTGATTTGATGTGTCTTTTCTCTTGCGTGTGCGATTTTTTTCTTAGTTTCTTATACTTTGTCTTGTGATTGCATGCGCAAATGACATCTCCCTTTCCCATATTTTTTTGGTTTGTGGATAGCGCTAGTAGACACACCCAGAACATTGCTTTTGTATCTTGGGTCATTTACACTCTGGTGATTTGGTGAGTTCAGGAGGAATTTGCCTAGGATCAGAAACCAATAACATGGAAGAATATCATGCCATCATCAGACTCTTAATTGAAGCTTCCTCTCTAGGTATAAATCATCTAATTATTAACCTAGACTCTCAACTCGTGGTCTGTCAGCTTAATCAATATTACGTCGTTCACAACCCTATCTTATTATGTCTCCACCTAAGATTTCGTCATCTCCAAAGATCGTTTGAATTTATACAATACAGACATATACCAAGAGAACTCAACACAATGTCGAGTTCATTAGCTAATTACATATTGGATCGATATCTTGTGCATAGATAAAAAATTTGTAAAAAGACATGAATTACATTTAGAGAAAAGCATCATGTAAGATAAATTTCAACATCAATAGGAACCACAAAACTTATATATATATATATATATATATATATATATATATATGTATGTATGTATGTATAATAGAAAACATTTGTTTTAAAATACATTGTCAAAAGGTACCTAATAGGGAAAAAATTTGGGCCCTCATGCCCATGAAATCATCATGAAAGACTAAAAAATATGCTAAGGATCCTAGTCATCCTCCTCTATCACATTGTGCTTCGTGAAGCACACTATTGCACAAGCCACTCGTTGAAGTAAGTGGTTCAAACTCTCAGGAAATCCAACTATGTGTCTCTGCAAATGGAGAGGCATGTCTCACCTCCTGAGAGGTGGGACACCCATGGTCAAATGTTGTAGGTTCCTCTCAACCTCCCAAAGTCCTCCCATCACAACCTCATGTTCTATTGCTACCTATGTGTCTCCACGACTGATCCAGAATGGATCTAGAAGCCAAAATGGGTCCAAGAACGCCTAAAAATAAAAGTGCTCAGAATGGATTCAAAAAGGACATGTGTGTAGGCCTCATCAATACAAACCCAATGAAACTTGAACGAGCTCAAATGGACATCGTATGATCAAGATATCGCGGTCTGTTCGTTTCTCCAAACAGGCAAAAAAAATGATGATTGTGCAGTTTGTATAGTGCTAACATGGAAGATGACTGTACGGGACGTACAGTGACGTGGAAGGTGTGTTGGATGCTAACTGGGCAGACACATAGGAAAACAGGTGGTCAAATCAGTTTTTGACACGTGGCATATTATTAGAGCAAATGGTATGGTGACATGTGCCCCAGTCTTGGGCTGCCATGTGGCACCCCTCTATTGGTCGAAGGTTGAATGGAAAAATTTATATGGAACACATAGGAGTCGAAACCATGACCTTCGATCCGGGTGGTGAGACTTGGTAGGCCAGGCTGTTAGACAACTGAGAGGGGGGGTGAATCAGTTGTTACCGTGCTTAAACAATTATGGTTCTTTTAAACTCTTTTTAGAGACACTGAATGATGATCACAATAATGCAGGGAAATAAACAATGGCACTTTTAGCATCATTCACATATATGAGAAACACAGAGACAGATATTTCCCGAGGAAACCCATGCAGGGTAAAAACCTCTTTTTCTTTATATGATAAGTAATGGTTACATTCTTTACAATATCATACATATGAGCACCAACTCATAATGAGGCTACAACCTCAGTTTTGCAAGCTGCAACTTGCTGAGAGCACCAACTCTCTGTTTTCTCTAGCACCCACTAGAGGGAAGCACCAACTCCCTGGTTTCTCTAGCATCGACTAGAAGGAAGCACCAACTCCCTGGTTTCTCTAGCACTAACTAGAAGGAAGCACCAACTCCCTGTTTTCAAGCACC
>JASDQU010108740.1:37700-53980 GCA_032191745.1 Picea mariana | reverse complement strand
TGCATCATCCTATGACCTTGATCCATACACCCTAGGTACAAACACATTTATTAGAGACACGAAAATTTCTTACTTCTACTAGAAGTGTCATTATTAAGTGGTAGAGGCTTACCAAACATGGGTACCCTAGCTAGAAACTTTGTTCCATTTGATGCCAATGAAAAATTTATTCCATAGGACCATGAGTTTCTTATAGTTCTGATATGAATTTGCTTTCTAATCCCATAGGACCTTTACCTATGGAACTCCCCCTGAGCCTTGGTTAATCTCTTTTCCAACTCTCGAAAAAATGAAAAAGATTGTCGAGTGAACTTGTGTCTTTCACACTCATTAAATGGCTTTGAAAGGAAATCTATTTGGTATAAGTTTAAGTATTTTCCAGACCAAGTACACTATTATGAAAAAGGAATACTCTAGTCACCATTGGCTAGAAGAGTTCTCATGGGTATTATTTTATACTTTTTCGGGCCTAAGGGACTAAATCTACAAAAAAAGACATTATCTGGAGTTAAGTTGTATTTGAATTCCATCATCCTACTTGTAGTATTGAGCCTATTTCTAGCTCTCTCTTTCTTGTTATAGGCCTCTTACCTCAACAATTTTCATCACTATCCAAGCAGAGCCTTCTATATATCCTTTGCATCTTAACACCCTATAACCTAAGAGGAAACATCCCCCCAAGTGTCCATGCCCCACATGCACTTCCCTACATTGAGCATAGGTATGTTCCACTATTTGGAGCTATTTGCTTACTTGCGACACTTGTTTCCTCTCATGTATCATAGAATTTATTTGCCTATGAAAAAACAAGAAAAGATGGCAGGAAAATAATATTATCCCATATCAACAGTAGTCGTGTCACCTTCGAACAAAGAAAAAATATTTTTGTCCACTTTAATCCAAAGTTTCGGTTTAGCATGACCTTAGGCAAATGAGCTCATTACTTAGAGTTTAATCCTCCAACTAGTTATTCTTGTAGTCCCTATGGAGAGTTTGTTGATGCCTCCTACATCACCGATTTTTATCATCAAGTCTATGTTTCCTAAGTTATCCATATGTCTCATGCTCTTGTTCAAAGGAAGTATATAAGCCTGTGTCAGCCATTTCTCACAACTCTTGAATTTTCATTTCGGTCATACCCTCAGTGTATCTCAGAGTCACATGAAGTTGTAGTCCTACCATGCACCCTAGTCCTACTTTCATTCTGGGTAGGTAACCTTGATCACAACAATTGGCATCTCCTCATTGGTCGCTAACTGGGGGGTTTCACTTGTGTTCAAAGGAAAGAAACCTATTCACACATTGGGATTCATGTAATGTCTTAGATTCCATTAGCCTTATTGGTGGTTTCCTCGCCTTTGTCAACAATTTTCTTTATTGGCTTCTATTCAGAGGGTATGTTTCATGCACTACTTGCATCTGGTGCATGTGAGGGATGCACAAGTTCGCTGGTTCATGAACATCCTATTCATCTAAGCTCCTCCTAATCATCAAGATATTGATTTGTACCTTGTTATTAATGATGAGAGGTTCCCTAATGCTCTCCTTTTAGTGGGTCTCCTTCTATGGACTTCAACTTATCTATTGTGGAAATGAGACCTAGAGTCTTATGAGTACCTAGAGGCTTACATTCATCAGTGGCAGGTTCTCCCACCATCGATAGTTAGGAATACATCAATGTCCCCTGATCGATGGATTTTTCAAGTCTTTGACCTCAACACCCTTATGCAGGCTTGTAGAATGTACTCGGTTCCTTGATACCTACTTTCATTAATGATGACTAATCAAATGAAGTCTCATTTTGTTCAATATCAAATCCTCTATTCACATGATGTAGACTTTCACCTTTGGTAGATAGTGTAGAATACCTCCAGCTTACAATAACAACATTCCTAATCTATTGTTTTCTTTCATTGGACAAACACCTATATGACTTCAGTGATCATGGGAGATTAGATTGTACTCCATTGTATACAAATATCTTCGGATTGATTTTGAGACTGGATTCCCCTATTCCTTTTTCATGACTATGAAATCCTATGGAATATGTTTGATTTGTATTTCCTATTCATGGCCATGAACAAGTATTTGATATATTTTCACATGGATCTGCAGTGTAATTCAGATTGGCATCCATGTGTACAAAGTCATTAAGGATTTTAATATTATCATGAGTACCTAGTACTTCCAATTGAGCCTCCATTACCCAACTTCTGGGAATTATAATGTATTTCGGCCATTGCAAATACTCCTCTGACCTCACACATTATGGTGCATATGTTACAACAAAATTTTCCTCACTCCATGCAACTTTCTTGGATGGCCTTTCCATTTCCTATGCAGACTTGAAGTCCCCTTTTGCACCTTCCAGAAGAAAACAAAACATACTTTTCCACAAATACGTGCCATATCAGTTATACAACAAGATTATACGTAGGTTTCTCCACTACAACCCGCATGCATCAGGTTTGGTGCTCAAACTTAAAAATAATGTCGAGTTTCCATGCCATGTCAAGAGATCCATGATCCTTGACCTTCCATATACTAGAAATGATTTGAATCGGCCCTTTAGTTCCATTTTAACGATATAAATTGAGACATATCTAAGCCTTGAGGGATTCAATAATTCAACTTTGAGAGAAAAGAAACTCTGGAGAAATTTGACTTCAAATTGAGTCTGCATCCCTTTGTCCTTGAAAGTTTGAACTCCTTATTCAACCCCCAAGCTCTTCCTTCTTTGTGATGGAGAACCTCATCGACTCATTTATATGATATTGCCTTTGGTGGAGGATTGAAGTGGTGGAAGCCCATCTAGAGGGACTTAGTTTCTCGGTTCTGATATGTGTCGTTACAGATGTTTGTCAGCTATCTACTTCAGTATATTATTTTAATATAAATACTATTTTCTCATCCAATTGATATCTTGCAAATATTTGAATTATTATTCCATGGGATTATTTGTCACGTATGTTAATGGATTATGTTAATATATATTCTAACACTATACATTATCACTGTATGCTTGCATGTATTGGTTTTTGAGGACAAGTTGCAGGTATAGAGGTTTGGGTTGCATGCTCAATGGTGGTATTCATCGAACGTCGAGACGAGGTTGGCTCATAGCCTTGTCTTGTTAGCATTTATTTTATATAACATACTTTGGATTAGAGCTGATTTTTGCGTGTCATTCCATATGTTGTGGTTTACCCCTTTCCACAGAGATATTTTCCTCATAATACATTGATGTCAAAGGAAGACAAGACTATGACAGTCATTGATGTCAAATACAAAAGGAAACAGATTATTGCAAATAGTTTTGTCCAATGTTGTCATTGTTGTCAAAGACAAAAGGCCTCTATCTATTGTGTTGATGAGTGATTTCATGTATAGCCCATGAAATTGAAGGCGAGATGAAATGATCTATGTGAAGGAAGGATTACTATGAATAATAAATCTAAAGATGGATGAAATGATCCTATAAATTGAAGGTAGAGAGTGAGCAAGAAACAAAACTAGTAACAAGAATCCAAGGGTGCAGAGAAAGCTCACGAATATGTTGATTGAGTTTCTACGAGAGTGATTGATGGCAAAGTTAACCAGATCAAAGTAAAATATAAATTCCACATTCATAAGAAAATTCTACCTCGAAGGGTTTATATTGAAAAATCACTATTACGCAATTTGAATGTGAATGAAAGAGATATGGAATCGTGCAAATGGAATTAACTTTTGGATGTAGGGCCGATCATCAGTATATCGAATATTGACATATATGAGTAACATATTGAAATGCATTGTTAAATTTTCTAGGGGGTTGATAGCCCAATATCCCATGGCCTTGGTGCCTTGGTGATCTGATATTGAAATATTAGATATTGAAAGAGTGGAGTGAAATCACATTGGTAATGTTTCGGTGGCTCAATGGTCCAATACACCAGTGAATAATGCTACATTACTGGAACATGACAATCCACATCACTACCACACCATATCATCTAACTAAAATTTTGGAGTGGTGAAGTGATAAAGTCCAGGGACCTAGTGGCCCAGTTCCATGGTGATTCGATATCAACATATAGGATAGAAGAAGGAGGTAGCGTATGCACATTGTTAAAGTCTTAGGAGGAGATACCTGGTGGGACAACTCGAATGCCACATCAATAGTCATGTAAGAGCCAGTAGAGGCCACGAGACCTACCAAGTTAGTGCAAGCATAAAATCCATGTCACCTAGAACATTTGTATGATAGTCCATGTAGTGGTGAAATGTTAGGGAATGTATTGGTGCCATGCCATATCCGATACAAGAATAAAAGAGGGTCATGGTTATGTTGAAGCTATGGGGGTTTGATGGATCAGTTTCTTAGTAGAAGAAAAATATACGAGACATGGTTCCATACTAGATCGAAAGAATGGTAAAGGTGCAGTGTTGAAGTGCTCAGTGAGTCGATAGGAAGTTCACCAAGTGGCGATGCCACATCAGTTACATGACATCATCCATAAAGAAACCATGTAAGAGCCATGTGTCTGGTCATGAACTAGTGCCATGGTGTACAAACATTAGTTGGAGGAAGTGATGATGTCATAACCACAACAATTCCATGTTATATAGATTACATGGAATAGGTCCACATAGAGATCACATCATTCTCCATGTCACCATACCAGTAGATTAGATATCAGACAATTGGAGGAGAATTGTAGTGTTGAATTTATGAGGGGGTTGATTACCTAATGATATGGTTCCACAAATCAAGGTTCCATATCAGATACCAGAAGGTTGAAGGAGCAATGTAGTGTTGAAGGATTGGGGGCCTAATGGCCAAGTGAGCCTGGTAGGTCATTAAGACTGGTAGCCCGGATGACTAAATAAATGATCAACAACTGAGATCTAATCAAAGGTCTCGTTAGAAGGTGACTATGAGTTGAAGGTTTTTTCCATGTGAGAACTAAATCAATGGTCGAGATCTAATCTAGGACCATATTGGATGGTTGTTGTGAAATTAAGGTTAAAGGTGTATGGTTGAAGTCTCGTGGTTTGGTGGCCATGTGAGCCCAGTGGCCTAGTATACCAGATTGGGGAAAACATGTTGTGGATGCAATGTTGAAGGCCCCGGGGCCTGGTGACCCAGTAGACCCAGTGGTTATGATATCCAAGGAATAATAATGGATTTACGATTGATATTTAATCGAGGGGATGATCGAACAATTGCTGAGTTTCATGGTTATGTTGTGTATTTTGGTGATTGAGAGTATCTCAACAACCAAAATCTATTCCATAGTGCATCAAATGGTTGCTGAGTGTTGAGGACTAGTGAATGAGATCGCATGCAATAAAAGGGAACTAAGACTAGCTTCAAAGATTTTTTTGTATAATCCAACTATTAAGGAAGAATCAAGGGATATGGAGTCGACCTATTGAGCATGATTATTTTTGGTAGGTGGAAAAATATGTGGATTCATGGAGTGTATAAATAACGATTCCATTAGTTTTTTGAAGTAGTGTGAGTAAGTATGAAAATATGAGTATGTGAGCTATGAGGATGAGAGATAATGAATGAGAGAAAGAAATGTGATCATCTAAAGGTGGTTGGGAGGTGCAAGGTCAAAATGAATATATGAAGTCAGGTATATTGTGAATTGATGAAGAGTGTTGTGACAAAAAAGATAGAGAAACAGATCTGTGTAGGTGAATGATTGAAGTAAATAGATGATTTGGTATTGTTGATAGTTTGAGAAGTTTGGTGTCTCTAGTAGGTTGGTGCCAACATCTTGTTGAGTCTGTTCTCAGCTAAGGGGATTGGTGTCTCCTATAGGTTGGTTCTCATAAATATTTCAATTGTAGGTTGGTTCTATAGGAACTCCTAAGTTGGTGCTCAACTAAGGGGATCAGTATCTCTTGCAGGTTGGTGCCTGCAAATATTGAAGTTATAGGTTGGTTCCTACATGAATTTTTGAATTGGTGCTCAGCCAAGGGGATTGGTGTCTCATTGTTACACATCAAAATTCCTCACTTCAACAATGTTACATTCACATTGTTGCAAGTATCATAAGTGTCACACTTTTGTTGCAAGTATCGTAAGTGTCACATTCTCTTTTTGTAAGTGTCACATCGTGAACAAAACCATGAAAACACTTGATACAACCTCTAAAATATGTTAGAAGAATAATCTCCATCATTTGAAAATCAGAACAAGTGTTTTTCTATGGGAATTGCTCATCTTTGAAACTTTTGCGAAGATCAGTGCTCCCCTTCTCATATAAAGGGAGCGCTAGCACTCTTTTTCCATCTCACAAGGAGCGTTGTAGTGCTCTATTTCCCATTCTAAGGGAGCACCAAGTTGGTTGTGGAAATCTTGGAAGAAATCCCATTTTCTTCTAAAGACAACTATGGATGAATCGAGTTGGTTTGGCTAAAATCTAACTCCTAGGTTGCGTTTAAGGGAGATATCGCAACTATTGGAGCCATATCCTCAACTAATTCCAAATATGCCCAAGGTGGTTGAGCCTCTCAAATCCTATAAATGGAGGCATTCTCATGGTGAACAAAGGAGGAACAAATCAATAAAGAATTGCTATTTTCATTATGAATCTTTCAAGCAAGGGTTGGATGAGGAGGAATTGGAGAGGATGTTGAAATATCATCTGAATATTGTAAGTTTCCTTTCAAAGTTCTAATTAATACACTTGGCCTATTTCCTTATTATATCTATTTACATGTTCTTGTTTATGCTATTATTAATCTTCATAGATCGATTGATTTTATCTAATCCATTAGAGTAGGAGATAGTCGTTTATTCCTTGTTGTCCATTATAGGTACTATTTGGAACTTGTGGATTGGAATAGCTTGGAAAAACTTCGTAAGTGAGGTACATCATACTTCCCCTCCTCTCTTTTTTAGATGGATAAAATGAATATATAAGAATGGTAGTGTAAAAAGGTAGTTTTATGTCTTGGTAGAGGCATCTGTACTCCAAGGGAAAGTTCACCTATCTGTAGGGAAATATTTTTGTAACAAAAATTGGGGACTCCACTAGGGATCAAATTGTTAGTATGTTCTTTCCTTGGTTTGTCCATGGCATTTTCCTATCCTTAGATCCCATTTACTGATTTAATCTTTCCTTACATCTTTTTGTCTTTGCTAAGTTGTCTCACAGAGCCTCTTAATGAATTTCCCTGAGTTATTGACATTTTTGAGATTTTCTCAAACATTTCTCATGACTAGCGCCCCTCTAGAGGTTAATTAAGAGCATTGTTTCTTAATCAACACTCCCATAGATTCTACTAGGGAGTGTCACAGTGCTCTGGTGCTTTGGCTACTAGAGTGTCGATTTTTCTTCCTTTGAAAAATTGCACACTTTCTTGCTTGCTAGGCATATTACTTGGATCTTCTTCTCTGAATCAAATCTTATTCTGTCAGATATTGTCCTATGTTTGAATCAAACTTTCTACCTTTCATTATTTTAGTACTTATTGAGTTTTTATTCTATTTTCTTATTGCAAAATCAATCGTTCTCTCTCAAACTTGGTTTGATTTTGCTTATTTTCTCAATTATCTGATTGATTGGAGGTTTTCATAAGGAAGGTCATTGATCACAGTATTGTTTTCCTTATATTTGATCCTTTACTCAATTTAGGAAGACTATAAAGTGTTACTTTTGGTTTCTTAGTGTTTTTCCTTTGAGTGAATAGTTTGGTATTTTCTCTTCTTTCAGTATCTTGTTTACTGTTGAGAGTGTCTTTGTTTGAGTACTTTTTCTTCTTCTTTTTCAAACAATGATCGTGGACCTTTTTCATTATTAGAGAAAGAATGAAGAATTAGATGAAAATTTTAGTTTACATATACAATCAAACAAAAAACAATACTTGTATGCATTGGTTTTGAACATTGAAAGGGTTTTCTTTGTAATTTGGAAATTGTTTGAATTCTTGTTAAGAACAAAATAGTATAAAATTTTGCATTTTTGAGTGTTTGCTAGTGACAAAAGAAAATAAACTCTTCTCTCTCCCATAGCTAGAATTTCATTGAAAATAAAATTTTCATATCAATCTTTTTTCCTTTTTGGGAGTTGAGTCTTAAACATAATCAGTTTCACTATCATTCAATCTTGTGTAACAAACAACCATGAGAATGAACGCTAATTAACATCAAGCTAGAAATTTTTTATTTTGGATATTTACACCCATAATAGACTAGGACAAGATCTTTGGAATAGGATGTGAGAATAAATCTCCAAAGCATTCAAGAAAAATGAAGAATCTTGTGATACAAAGAGAAAATCCATTCTTCGTATAAGCATAGCTGGGATGCCCGTCTCACACAGTGGTTAAACACGAGGTTGTGTGTGGGAGAGAAAAAAATACTATCCCTTTGAGGCTTGACCAATTGTAGTAGTACAATCATATATTGGGGGTTTTTATTGAGGATCAACTGTTTTCATTTGGTATCGGAGCTTCCTGAATTATGAATCTGTTTGAAGTCCTCTGGATTTTACCGATCCATTTTTCCTCAGTTATATTGAAGAATTTCAGACTTGATATCCTTCCCATACGTTTAGACTCGACTTTCGACTATACCCTCCTAGAGGTTGACTATGATTTGGTATCCTTAGTGAAAATAATGTCTAGGGTCTTTACACGAGGTGATGGTGATGGGAAGTCTTTTTTGTACCTGGAACAAACATTGGTCAAACTCACTCGAGCTCCTTAGAGGGTAACCCATGAGTAAAACCGTGAGGGAAATTGCACCAAGGTGTAAGTCTGTTAAGAAGGACACCAACGTAATTGGTCCATCCACTCATATCCTATCCCCTTCTCACTTTTATCACACAATGTTTGATTTCATCTCCAACTAGTACATTCATTGAGAGAAGACATTGTTTTGCTTGTTGGTTGTCTAGATTTTTTAGTGAGTGTTGTTTGTTTACTTTAATTGTCCTTTAAAATTGGTACTGTGGCCAATAAAGGTATTCATAGATCAAGTAGGATGCAAGGGTTTCTTGTAGAAGGCTACAAATCCCTACCTCCTAACTCACTTGAAGACACTTACCACGAAGAGGTCAAAAACAATTCAAACGCTTAGAGTGCTTCTATTCCTTTGCTAGCAAATGCCGAGAGAGATTTAGTTACAGTTCGGGAAGGTTCCACCTTTCCTATAAACCTGAGTTTGACAATTCCTCTTGATCCACTCCTTGTCCAACTGGACTCTTCAGGTAACATTGTAGTAGAATATCACCCTATCCCACCGTCAAGGCCATATAATCAACTAGATATGGAACCAATACACCAAATTTTAAAAACGAATACACTACCCCTGTTGTTACACGTCAAAACTCCTCACTTCCATAATGTCACATTATCATTGTCACAAGTGTCATAAATGTATCATTTTTGTTCTGCATATGTTTCATTGTGAATGACAACATGGAAACACTTGATGCATCCTCTAAGACACGTTGTAAGGGGAAACCACATAATTTTACAAGCTAAGAAAAATGTTTTTCCTTCAGAAATGGTCATCTTAACAAACTTTTGGAAGATCTTAACAAATCCAAAGTAACACTGTAGTCATAATTCTTAATCATACATAAGGTACTTTGAATGTTACTCCCACCACAATACCTTTTCAAACTACAACTCCTTATGTTCCATAGAATCCTATTGGAAAACCTATACATCATCGAATGGAGAAGCCTGCCATACACATACAATCAACTGCGAGACAAATACCAATTGGGGGGAAACCATCATCTATAGAGATGTTCCTTCCTAGGGGATAGCCACCCTTACACACACCCACTGGAGGGAAACCCCCTTTTATTGGTCAAACCCTAGTTGTCACTCAATATATGGTAGGGTGACAACCCCCTTTTACTGGAAACCCTTCACAATCCTAGGGAGAACCCCAAGGAGGTACGTTTCATCAACCTTATCAAGGAGGGAAATCACACCCTAACCCACAAGGATGATTACCAAATCTTATTCCTTCTGGATTATATTTTGGACAACCTTATCCAGGTGTCCTGAATCCCACTTCGGGTCCTCAAGGAAAACAATCGTATCCTCCCCAAGGGTCAACTGTATACGATAGAAAGGAAAACCTGTCTACCCCCCTCAAGGGAATACTATTTATCCCCCACAACCTAATCAAATGACCTATCCTCCCTAAAACCAACTGGGTTTCCCTCCTTTCATAAACATTCCTCAACAACAACCGAATATTTCCTATACCGGCCAAAAACAACCATATATGAGAGGGCCTACTAGATAAAATTATCCACCTCAACCATTTTATGGCCCTACTGGTGTCCCTATGCTGCACCAGTATCATCCTAAGGTTAACTTACAACTACCATTCCTAGCCATGCTGGATCTACCAGATTTATCTTGATTGAAAAATGATCCCATACTACATTTTCCTTTCTGACCGATAATTCCCGCTAAATTACCATTTGATATTCCCAAATTTGACAGTAAACCTGGTGAATACCTTAACAACCATGTTATGACATTTCATCTATGGTGTTCATCAAACTCACCGATGGATGATTCTATCTGGTTGTGTATTTTCCAGTGCACACTGACAGGCTCAGCAACCAATTGAAACATTGAACTCCAACGTGGTACCTTTCAATATTTCAACTCCCTGTCCATGGATTTTCTCACGCATTTTCAACTACCCATCTGTTACGAGACTCGTATATAAATCTTTACTTCACTTCATCAAACAAACTCTGTACATATCTCTGATCACATTCATGAGTGGAGAGGACGATGAAGGTTGATCAAAGTGACCATTCCTGACCAATTATTGGTAGAATGGTTTACTAAATCTCTTTTAACCCCAATTTCTCGTGATGTCGCCATGGGTGGTGTTGTAACTGAGGAAGAATCCATTGCCCACACTCGGTACATTGATTTGGTTTATTCCCAATCTGATACGTTGTATGAGTTGATACCAAGTTATTCACGCACATCCACTGATCCATCCAAACCATATTCTACGACTCATTTAGATGGAATTATCGGTGCCATAAAAACCCAATCTTCATCAAAGTTGGTCAGCTCGGCTAATTGCTTTGTTTCTATGCCCGTCACCGGTTCAACCTCACTCTCCTCTACCTCCCCCCTGACTCAAAGATATGAGGTGAATGAAGTCCAATCTTCATCATCACAACAATCTAGGGAAAGAAGAAAACAAAAAAAAAAACTAATAATAATAATAATAATAATGAAAATCCAAAAACACCAGCCCAACTGCTTGCTCCTAAGAAACAACCCCAGCGAAAACCAAAATTTTTGTGTCTCATTTGTGGTGATGATCATTACACTTGAGATTGTCCTCATAGAGAATAAGTTGCAAAACTTTTAAAAGGGAATTCCCAACCTATTGTGTTGACACAACCTTTTCCTCAACAAAAATCCATGGTTGTGCAAGCCCCTACTCCTCTCGCAAGGGGAAATCCAAGTCATCCTCCTAGTGAGGAAGCCTCATTGAGTGCCCATATTTATATGTTTAATGGGATTGATTTAACACTCGCACAACAACATATGACACACTGAATAAACTTGATAAAGAGGAGGTCTCTAATGCTACTACATCAGATCCACCTCTTTCCTCCGTTACTCCTCAATTTGGATCACTTTAGATTGAGAAACCCACTTTCGACTCTATTTTACACCTTCCCAAGAGCACTCTTCAAAAATCAAATTATAATCCTAGTTCACATGCCGCCCAAAACTACAACATCGTTGAATATTTGGCTCAACAAACGTACTCTATCTATACTCTTGAAGTTCTACAACATTTTCCAAGTCAATGTAGAACACTCTTGTCCTCCATCGGTGCGATCGACCCCAAGTCATAAAATAATATCACGTTTAACCTTGATAACTTCAAGTCATGACTTTCTCACCATCTTGTTTTTCAGATTGATGTTGTCATTCATAACCAACACACTCATTGTACCATACTGTATGAGGAAGCTTCCACTTGCGTCATGTCATTATCTTGTTGAAAAGGGTTGAAATCAGCTGCACTTAATCAATCCCATACAATGTTATGAGCATTCAATGGGTGAGGTTTTAGTCCTCATGGACTCTTGCAGTCCTTAGCTATTTAGTTGGGAGGCAAGATTGTCTCTGTCGATGTAGAGGTAGTCTATGCTCCCCTTGATTACAACTTATTGTTAGGAAGAATTTTATTTTATGCCATGACTGTCATCGCTTCATCGATGTTTTGATGTGTACAACTCCCCTATCAAAGTAAAATTGTCACTATCGATCAATTATATTATTGTACCCCCGACACTCGCACTCCTGCCTCAAACAATATTCCTTTCTTGGGAGATACTAAGATCACTTATGAAAGTTTTGGTGTATTTATTTTAAAGGACTCTTCCCTTATAGGTACTTTTCCTACACCACTCCCTCCCACCTCACAACATATTGCCAATATTAATATGATCTTGACTATGGAATATCTATATTACAAATCACCTGATCCTTGGGTTGTGCCTAGTCCTTTGGAATTCGATGCACTAGGTTACACTATGCCACTTAGTCCTGCTGAGGCTTCGTACAGTTCCATCCAATCCACCTCTCCCTATTTGGACGACCAACATTTGTTGGCATCCAACACTTACTCATTGCCATATTGATTGGATTCCCTATCCTCTCCATTCGATTACATCCTATGGATTTTTCCTTTTGATGAATCCATTATGGAAATGCTTAGTATCTAAGAGGTACCTTGGGATGATAAACATCATCATTCATATTTTCTCCCTAGTCTAGATGAAATTGAGAAAGATATACAATCTATCTTTCCTGACGGTGTTGTTGATTTCTCCTGAATCTCCCATACTTACCCAGGCCACTACTTCTAAGGAAAATTTAGGAAATATATCTTCTACGATCGCTATCGACATCTCAATCAAAGAAGGTATCATGGAAAATTTTCATCTCAGTGCCAATTTTTCACTCAAGAAAGTGGAAGATTATACCTCCTTATTCAAATAATTCTACGATGTATTTGCTTGGAGTTACGAAGAAATGACATGGATTGATCCATCGATCATTGCGCATGAGATAAAAATTTACCCAGGTGTTAAACATGTATGAAAAAATATTCACTTGGTTCATCCTAAGAAAACCGCGG
Source organism: Picea mariana (assembly GCA_032191745.1). Taxonomy (NCBI): domain Eukaryota; kingdom Viridiplantae; phylum Streptophyta; class Pinopsida; order Pinales; family Pinaceae; genus Picea; species Picea mariana. The sequence continues at coordinate 40,821 of JASDQU010108740.1, read as the reverse complement.
CCATAAAGGAAGAGGTTAAAAAAACATTGAAGTTTGGTTTTATTTATCCTGTCCCCTTGATGGAATGGGTTTCTAACATCGTTCTGGTCGCTAAGAAACAAGGAACCATTTTTGTTTGTGTCGATTATAGGGATCTCAATAATTGTTTTCCAAAATACAACTACCCAACACCCTTTATCGACCAAATCATCGATAATTGTGGTGGCAGTGTTATATTTTCCTTCATGGATGGTTTCTTAGGGTATAACTAGATCGATATTCTACCATTTGATCAGCATAAGACAACCTTCATCTTCCCTTGGGGGAGATTCTCTTATTCGAAGCTACCTTTTGGTATTAAAAATGTTGGTGCTACTTTACAATGGGACATGCCATATTCTTTCCACGATATCAAACATATTGTAGAAACTTACCTCAATGATTTACCCGCTCATTTTTCTAATCGACGAGACCATATTGGTAAGTTACAGGCCATTCTTATTTGATGTCGGTTTTACCATATCCATCTATACCCTCACAAATGCATCTTCCCTGTCAAATCAGGTCGAATCCTTGGATTGGTTGTCTCCAAATATGGGATTAGGGTGGATCCCTTAAAATTAAAAGTTATTCTCCCTTTACCCCCTCCCAACAATCTAACCCAACTACAAATTTTGCAAGAGAAATCAAACTTTCTTCACCGTTTCATATGTAATTATGCCGAACTCACTAAAGGATTTATGAGATTGGTGTAGAAAGACACTCCTTTCATCTGGGATGCACTTCTCAATGCTCTTTTGATGCTCTTAAGCATGCCTTAACACACACGCCTCTCTTGCACCCACCAAATTATGCATGAGAATATATCCTTTATTTGCATTCCTCTACTTCCACTATTTCTATGGAGTTAGTTCAAGAGGATCCTAACGGTGACAAAGATATGATGTACTATCTAAGAAAGAGTCTATCTAGTCCCGATCTTCGATATTCACATGTTGAAAAGTTGGCTCCGGTTGTAGTCATTGTCGTCCAGAGATTTCACCACTACATCCTGTTACGGACTACCATGGTCATTGCAGACTCGAAACCCATGTACCATATACTTACATGTCATGTCCTTGGGGGAAAATATTCCAAATGGATCGCTATTCTTCAAGAATTTGATCTCAAGTTTTCCAAATCAAAAGATAAAAATTCATTTTTTTTTTGCAGAACTAATTTGCAATCTTCCCTATGTTGATGAAGATACTGAGCCCAGTGATTCTCTTCCCAATTAATATTTGTTCCTCATTAGCACATCAGACCCTTGGTATGGACATATTCTTCTCTATCTCCAAACCCAACGTTTCCAGCCTAATATTTCACATGACGAATGTCATCATATCTACTACCATTCTAAACGGTACCTTATTATAGGTGACACTTTGTACCACCATGGTATTGATACTTTCCTACAATGTTGTTTAACCCACGATGATGCTGAATGCGTTTTGAATGACTGTCACCTTAGAGCTTGTGGTTTTCATTTTTCTAGGATGGATACTACCCAAAAACTCTTACGTGTCGGTTATTTCCCCCCCCCCCATCTTCAAAAATTGTATTGAGGTTTTCAAATGATTCCCACCTTGTTAATCCCATCATAGTCTTCGGTCCCTTTGCCAAATGGGGCATTTATTTTATGCAATTTAATCCTACCTTAGCTGGGGGGAATGGTTATATCATCATTTCTGTTGATTATTTCACTAAATAGGATAAGGCTATGCTTACATTTCTTAACAATAGTCGTACTGGAACACTCTTTTTTTTCAACCACATCATCACTCCCATTGGTGTCCCACAAGCCATTGTCACTAATCATGGCTCACATTTCCAGAACTATATGATGAGTGAGTTGCACGTCAAGTTGGGTTTTCGCCATGAAAACTCACCCCCCTACTATCGTCAAGAAAATGAACAGTTTGAATCTATCAACAAAGTCCTAAATACCATGCTCCAACACATGGTGGGAACAAAAAAAAACTCTTGACACCTGTAACTTTTCTCTTCACTGTGGGCCTACCGTACTTCAGTGAAAACTGCAATTGGATTCACTCCATTCCAGTTGGTATATGGCGTAGAAGCGGTGTTACCAATTGACTGTGATATCCCTTCATTGAAACTCACCGTGGAACTCATGCCTCATACCTATGTTGAAGAGGAACGATTCCTGTATTTAACCAAGTTGGATGAAACACATCGTGATGCTACTCTCGTTAATGAGACATATAAAAAATGAATAAAGATTCAATATGACAAATCCGTTCAACCTCATGCTTTTGCAGAATGAGATTTCATCCTCGTTTATGACCAAGCTCACAATAAATTGAGGAAAGGGAAGTTAGAACCTATGTGGGATCAACGCTATATCATAAAATGTATATTACATAGAGGCACCTACGAGTTAGACGACTATGATGGAATATCTCTTGGTGATCCCTAAAATGGGCTTTAACTCAAGAAGTACTATGCATATAACATCTGGCATGTGTGGTTTGTACACTATTGTACTATATACTTTTGATTTGATGTGTCTTTTCTCTTGCGTGTGTGATTTTTTTCTTAGTTTCTTATACTTTGGCTTGTGATTGCATGAGCAGATGACATCTCCCTTTCCCATATTTTTTTGGTTTGTAGATGGCGCTAGTAGACACACCCAAAACATTGCTTCTGTATCTTGGGTCATTTACACTCTGGTGAGTTGGTGAGTTCAGGAGGAATTTGGCTAGGATCGGAAACCAATAACATGGAAGAATATCATGCCATCATCAGACTCTTAATTAAAGCTTCCTCTCTAGGTATAAATCATCTAATTATTTACCTAGACTCTCAACTCGTGGTCTGTCAGCTTAATCGATATTACGACGTTCGCAACCCTATCTTACTACATCTCCACCTAAGAGTTCGTCATCTCCAAAGATCGTTTGAATTTATAAAATATAGACATATACCAAGAGAACTCAACACAATGTCGAGTTCATTAGCTAATTACATATTGGATCAATATCTTTTGAATATATAAAAACTTTGTAAAAAGACATGAATCACATTTACACAAAAGCATCACATAAGATAAATTGCAACAATAGGAACCACAAAACTCGAA
>JASDQU010108740.1:17455-37621 GCA_032191745.1 Picea mariana | reverse complement strand
TCATCATGAAAGACTACAAAATATGTTGAGGATCCTAGTCATCCTCCTATATCACGTTGTGCTCTGTGAAGCACACTATTGCATGAGCCACTCGTCAAAGTAAGTGGTTCAGACTCTTAGGAAATCCAACTGTGTGTCTCTTCAAATGGAGAGGCATGTCTCGCCTCCTAAGAGGTGGTATACTCATGGTCAAATGTTGGAGGTTCCTCTCAACCTCCCAAATTCCTCCCATTGCAACCTCATGCTCTACTGCTACCTATGTGTCTTCTCGACTAATCCAGAATGGATCTAGAAGCCAAAATGGGTCCAGGAAGGCCTAAAAATAAAGTGCTCAGAATGGATTCAAAACAAACATGTGCATAGGCCTCATCAATACGAACCCAATGAAACTTGAGGGAGATCAAATGGACATCGTATGATCAAGATATCGCGGTGTGTTCATTTCTCCAAACAGGTAAAAAAAATAATGATTGTGTAGTCCATATAGTGTTGACATGGAAGATGATTGTACAGGATGTACAGTGACATGGAAGGTGTGTTGGATGCTAACTAGGCAGACACATAGGAAAACAGGTGGTCGAATTAGTTTTTGACATGTGGCATATTATTAGAGAAAATGGTATGGTGCCACGTGGCCCGGTCTTGGGCTGCCATGTGGAACCCCTCTATTGGTCGAAGGTTGAATGAAAACATTTATATGGAACACACAGGGGTCGAACCCATGACCTTCAATCTAGGTGGTGAGACTTGGCAAGATGAGATACCAGCCCGCCCTCAGTATTCCTTATAAACCATATTTTAAATTTATTATTTAAACTTGTTAAAATGTAAATTGGGTGAAAAAAAAAGGTTGGGGCCTAGCCCCAAACCCCGGTTCAGTGCATTTCCATATAGTCTATCCATATAAACCTGATCTTATATATTGGCACGAATATATATGTATATCCCCCAGTACAAACCACTTTCTACATAACCATATAACATATGACCTAGTCCTCTGATGGCTGACACATAATTCTGAAGTTAGAACCTGGTTGGTTGGGCTAGCCCTCCGACCAAGGCGTGAAACCAAGGGCTAGGAACCAGAGGGATAAACCAACATTTGAGCATGGAAGTATGTTGTTTGGCCACATGGGTCATAGCCACAGGACCATGGCCTACTCCGAAGGGGGATAACGTGCCAGGTCTTAGCCCAAGGCCATATGGAAGCACCCCATATGCCCAGAAGCATGGAAGAAGGGGGTTGCACCCTACATTTTGCCAATTATGGGTTTTTAAAGATTATTGTATGATTTTTAATTTATTTTAACCCTGATTGAGGGGATTTTGGTTACTTTTGGAGGATCTTGGGCCCTTTTTGAAGCCAGATCTTGGGGGCAAGTTCAGAGTTTGTTGCCAACTTCAAGTATATATAAACTAGAGGTTCTTGAAGCCATTTAGGAGGTTTAGAACAAAAAAATGTTGAATATTTGAAGAGCCAAATCCATTTTTATGAAGGGAAGCCATTGAGGAGAGAAACTTTGCAGGCTGTTTCTGGGAGCTTCGTTCATCCATTTTTAGTTTCATTAGTTTTGATGGGTTCTCGAGATCGAGAAGAACATGACCATATCAGTTTGTAAGACATTTGGCAGTATTATGATGTACTTTTTAATATTTGAACAGAAATAATAAATCCTCACCCACTGAGACAAAGGCCCGAAGACATAGCTGATATTGTTGAACTTTGTTAACAATCTTGTTGTTATGGTTTGTTATTTCTTCATGCTTATTTACAGATATGTATATTTCTTTATGGCTGCTATGTTTCATCATTAATTCTTCCTCTTTCAAAAGTTTTCTAATTGGTTATTAAACACATGTTTTAAAACTCAACCATTGTCTTTAAAAGATCTTTTTAGATCAATGGCACTCCACTGCCTGCATCTCCGCCAGATGTGATGCACCTCTGTCTGCATGATGAAACCAAAACATATTTAGATCCTCCATTGTACACATAAAAATATATATAAATTTAAAAAAACAAAAATACATGACAATGTTTAGTTTCATACCTGACGCATCCCATTGACTGCCCTCGGGGAGCACCAAGTCTGCAATACGTTGAAAGTCCACTCCAACATAAGGAAAGTCCTCGATGAAAACTAATTGTCTCCTCCACCAAGAAAAAAAATAAAATTTAAATCTAAATTTTGAGGGATCATTCCCTAATCTCGAGGATAAAATGGTCCATCTCTCCATGTCTGACTCAGTCATAGGATGTGCTATCAACGCAACCTGTGGCTTCATTTGGGGGACTCGCTCCAAGAAGAATGCAACTGGGAAAGATCCATATTCAAATTTCTTCTGTTTACCTATCCTGCACTTCGATATCTATTCCTTCACATTCCAAAGGAACCATGCACTCCAGTTAAACAACCTGGGATCTACACATGGTAAAGCATGTGACATCTATGATTTCGAAGCTATATGAGCGATAGTACTACCTACCAATTTGGTGATGGGGAATAGAATCAACCTAAGTTCCAAGTCCCCCACATATTTGATCACGATTTGACCACCTACCAATCGAGATCCTGGTATATAGTTCTCAACAACATATGGCTCAGTTGGTTGAGGAGTTGCCTGATGTCTGGACAAGAGGATAGAAACCCCTCTCCTTGAAAGGATTGTCAAGAAGTACACATCATCAAGCTCAATCTAGATCATGTGTGTCCCAATGCGAAATTCATGTTCGACATCATCCCACAAACCAATCAGGTACTCAAGTAATAGTACCTCTTTCCTCATATTCTAGAGTTTAAAGTACTTGAGTAGACCACAATTTCACAAATTTTCCCTTTCTTGAGGGATTTGTAAAGCGAAAATTTCATCGAACTTGTTTTAGTTTTCTTTCCACTCTATCATGGTTAAATGATCAGTGAAATATGCAAAGACAACCAATTAAACATCTTTAGCCAACTTTTCATGAGAGAATATTATGTCTTTTTATCCCAAAATACAAAAAAAAAATTGGTTATACGCCAATGCTCCCTTAATTCTACCCATAGAGTGCTAGCATTCCCTAGGCATGTGGACTAGGTTCCTAATATCTCAATCGATGCTCCCCTCATCCCTTTGAGGGAGCATTTATCTGGTTCGGCGCCTAGGGCTTCCCAAGGAGCCTATAACACCCTAAATATAAGCTAAAAAAAAAATTAAACCATAAAAAATGATTGTAAAGGCAAGGTGACCAACCTAGTTCATACAGAACTAAAAATGGTTGACTGCAACTCGCGTACTCACAATTCAAAATTTGCTTCCCAAAGGTGAAATTTCCAAATTTAGAAGAATTTGGTAAAAATCAATTGGTACATGAAATTCTTAACCTATTTTGCTATTTGATAGGGTTGATTTTTGTTGTTTCTCACTAATATAAAGTTTTTTGGGGTTTTTTTAATCTTTTTGAAGAGTTAGTAATGCTTTGGGCCCATAATTGTCTATATTTGTAGGTTTTTAAGCAGTGTCTTTTCGACAACCTTGTGACATTCACAAGCATAATCTTTGTTCTTTCTCGTGCTCGAAAAAACATGATAATGTAACCAAGTAGAATTTTATCACTTTTTCGGACTCGTAAAGGTTACACAAAAAAGGAAACCCCTAGAGTCATATTTAAGATCTTTTCAGACTCTCTAAATATGAAAATATTGTCGAGTGATCTTGCTTCCTTTCATGCTTGTTAAAAATGTCTTGAAAGGGCATCTACCGAGTAGAAGTTTATCTCTTTTTCGGACTTCAGAGGATAAAATTATAGAAAAGGACAATCCTAGAGTCACCTTTAAGTTCTTTTCAGACTCTCTAAACATGAAAAACTACCAAGTTTTTCTTCTCTGGACTCTCTAAAATCACACATTGAAGGGCCCATATGGGATCGAACCCTTACTTCTTCCAGTTCATTAAATAAAGGAAGAAGGACTTACCGAAGGTGAGTTATATCGATCATGTGCTATCCTCCTCGAGCTCGTAAAAACAAAAATAGGTACTCTTCTATATGGATGGGGGAAAAAATTGAAGGAAGTAAGTCAAGTTATATTTTAGAATTGTTACAAGTCACTCTTGCAATTGCCCTTGAACATGACACTTGTTTCCTCCTTCATTTTGAACACTTGGATAATTTTCTAAACCTTTGCACCGAACCAATCCTATGAGTCTTTCGACTCCTTTGGGTCACATGATGAATGTCATAGCATCAACTGTATTATATTTTGGTACACGTTACGTTAATGCTACCAAGTCATGTTGTGCCTCAGTGTTCAAGGGAAGTATCTTCCTCGAGAGTCAACCATCACAAATTTCTAGTTTCAATACCTGTGTCAGTATATACTGATATGATTCACCATCTTACATATCTTTCCTATGTCAGTTTTGTGTCGATGATGAGGGATACATCAAGGACCTCCTTCGACGAGTATTTTCCTGTCGACTTCAACACATCATCCGAAAATTATACATAGAAACCAATTAGTACCTTGGGACCTACATGTCTCAATGACAGGCCTCCTCACCTCCGATAATAGGTTTACATTATTGACCTATGATCAGATGATTCCACGAATGTTTGAATTCATCTTGTTTATTCACATTCGTTGGATTGTACTAGGGTACCTTAGGAGTCATTGACATCATTCATGATTTCCCTTGCACTTGTTATCGTTTTATCTCAATGACTAGTAATCAAGTGGTTTCTACCATGTTTGACATCAAAACATCTATTCACATGATTAGATTCGTACCACACAGGGATTGGGATGAAGACCCTAGGTTGAGCACTCACTATGTTATCTTCTTTCTCCAGGTTGTGAAGGATATCTTTTGAGCATGTTGATATATATATACTATCACATAGATCCACATTGTATTAGTCTGTGGCTATATTTTATTATCTCGTATCTCCATTGTGTATTTCTTGTGGCTACGATCAGTTCATGTCATGGAGGTATAGATCCACATTGTATCCTTGGTGGATATACTCTTAGTCAGTATCATCATGGATCGGTAGTGTATTTATTGGTGGCCATACCTTAAGTTCTTTGTTACTTAGGCATAGGCATGCCTACCTTGGGTTTGAAACACATGATAACATTTTTTTGATGGTTGTTTGCAGCTTCTACCAGGTTCTCTGATTCCATACCCTTGCTTCAAAGATTTACAAAGCACTTCAGTCATCAGATTTTGTCTTCTGACTTCACACTTTGGGGGGAAATCTGTTATACATCAAAATTCCTCACTTCAATAATGTCACATTATCATTGTTGTAAGTGTCGCAAGTGTCTCTCTTTTTTCACAGGTGTCTTAAATGTCACATTTTCATTCTGCATATGTTGCATGGAGAATGACACCATGGAAACACTTGATACATCCTCTAAGACATGTTGGAATGGGAAACCACATCATTTGACAAGATAAGAAAAAAAAAATTCCTTGAAAAATTGTCATCTTAATGAACTTTTGGAAGATCAATGCTCCCCTACTCATATGCAGGGAGCACTAGTGCTCCATGTCCATATAGAAGGGAGCATTGCAGTGCTCTGTTGCCATTTTTGGTGGAGCACTGATTAGTTGAGAGAATAATGGGAAGAAATATCCCTTATCTCTAAGGAAATTAGAGATGATCTGAATTGGTTTCGCTCAAATCCAAGCTTTAGGATGCATCTAAGGGAGATGCCACAACTGATGGAGTCATACCCTCAACTTATTCCAAATATAAGTAAGGTGGTTGAGCCTCTCAAATCCTATAAAAGGGTGCATTCTCATGGTGAAAATGGGGAGAATAATTAACAAATAGTATTTTCATTTTGATCATGGATCTTTTGAGCAAGGGGTTGGACAAGGAGGACTTGGAGAGGTTGTTGCAACTGCATCTACATATTGTAAGTGCCTTATAATGTTCTCATTAATATATGCTTGGCCTATTTCCTTCAAGTTTGTGTATGGTTTCATATACTTGTCTTTTATTAATAAATTTAGTTTAAAATAATCTTAGTAGAGTAGGAAGTTTGTGTTGTCCTTGTTGTCTATTGAATTGTAGATATCATTAAGGATATTGAAGATCAAGTTCATCCTAGACTAAGCGATGACAAGCTTCAGAAAAAGATACATCATACTTTCTTCATCTTTTCCCTTTGACTAGTTTAACTATATTTGAATTAATGTTAGTGTCCAATGTTCGCATCTTTCTGTCTTAGTAGTAGGGGTCTATAATCCAAGAGGATATTCACCTGTCCGCAGGGGAATTTTCCTCACAACACCTGTTCGCTCTACTGAAATGGTAGATTCACAAGAAACTCCTATTCATTATAAATGGGTAACTCCATTGGGACGATACCTTTACGGTTTTTTTTTTCCGACCACCCTTTGACCCTCCACATACATCTACCTCTGTCGATGTAGAGGAATGACTCTCAAGTCAACCCATAAACCATCCATTCGAACCAACAATCAATATTTCTACCACTTCAGGACAAGTTCAAAGTGAAATAAGAGTTGTGTTACCTAGTCATTTGCAAAGTACCCTAATGGTTACACCTAACATCCTTCTTCAATCCACAACTCTGTATACTCCACAAAACCTTGTTGGGACACCTTCACATCAAATAATGAAAAACCCTACCATACAACTAAACCCAATTGCAGGAAAAATACTTATTGGGGGGAAACCCCCCTTTAGGGGACAAATCCATACCAGGGGGAAATCATCCTTCAGCACACAAATTCTGACTGGGGGGAAACCCCTCTTACCAGTCAAATCCCAGTTTCTACCTACCCAATGGTAGAGGGAAAATTTAAACGCTCATTCGCAGGAAACCCCCCACAATCATGGGGACCACCCCAGGGAGGTATGTTCCATCAACTACACTAGGGAGGACCATCAAACCCTAACCCACAAGGATGAATACTAAATCACAAACCTTTTGCATTACATTCTAGACAACCCTTCCCATAGGTCCCGAATCCCAATTGGGTTCCTCAAGGCCAACAATCTTTTCCTCTCCAAGGGAAAATTCCTTACCCTCCTCAAGGTCAACCTAGTTACCCTCCTCAAGGGAAAACTAGTTATCTACCTCAAAATAGTCAAGAGAACTATCCTCCCCTAGGTTACACTAGTTATCCTCCCCAGGGTCAAATGATTTTTCCCTCTCCTTTTATGCAAATTCCTCAACAAATGAATCCTACTTTTGTTGGTCAACATCAACAACATATGGGAGTACCTACAACTATCCACCATAACCAATTTATGAATCTACTAGTGTTCCTATACCACACTAGTATCATCCTCAAGTCAATTGACAGTTACCATTATTATCCACTCTAGATCTACCATAACTGTCAGGATTAACCAATGATCCCATATTACACTCCCATTTTTTGCCATTCATTCCTGCCAAATTACCTTTAGATATTCCGAAATTTGACAACAAACTTGGTGAAGACCCTAATAACCACATATGACCTTTTATATGTGGTGTTCATCAAATTCAATAATGGATGATTCTATCCAGTTACATCTTTTTCAACGTACACTTACCGGTTCAACGGGTAAATGGTATAATTAGTTACAATGCAAAACTTTTCAAGATTTTAATTCACTTTCCATGGCTTTTCTCACTCACATCCAATTACCTATCTACTACAAGACTAACACATAACTTTTGACCTCCCTTCGTCAACCCAACTCCATACATATTTCTGATCATATTCATGAATGGAGGCAATGATGACGGTTGATCAAAGAAACCATTCCCAACCAATTGTTGGCTCAATGGTTCACCAAATCTATTTTACCTCCTATTTATCATGACGTAGCCATGGGTGGTGTCCCTACAGAAGAGGAAGCCATTGCTTATGCCATGTATCTGGATTTGGTTTATTCCCAATCCGATACTTTATATGAATTGATTCCAAACGCTCCCTATCCATCAACCAACCCATCAAAACCATCCTCCACTGCTCATGAAGATGGATTTATCGGTTCTATCAAAACCCTGTCCAGTTCATAGTCAACCGACACAACAAATCGTTCAGTAATTCCCCCCACTATTGGATCAAATTAACTCTCATCAAGATCCACCCTAAATCAAGTATACAAAGTGAATGTAGTTCAATATGCTTCTCCACAATAGTCAAGGGGGGGGAATAAACCTAAGATTAAACCTAAGAAAAGAAATAAGCAAACCAACAATCCAAAAACAAAAGCACAACCACCTGCTACTGAGAAGCAACTGCAGCACAAACTAAAATTTTCATGTCTCATTTGTGATGAAGATCACTACACATGAGAATACCTCATTGGGAAAAGGTTGTTAAACGTTTTAAAGGACATTCTCAACCCGTTGTATTGACACATCATTTTCCACAACAGTAGTCATTGTTTGCACAAAATACTTCACCTCCAACAGGAGGTAATGTAAATCATACTTCTAATGAGGAAGCTTCATCGAGTGCACACATTTACATGTTTAATGGGATGTATTTGACCTCTCATACTATGACATATGACACACCACCAGGTAAACCCGATAAGAAAAAAGTAACTACTGGAACTACACCGGATCCACTTTCCACTTCAGTTACTCCTCCATATGGACCACCTCAGATTGAGAAACCAATATTTGACTCTATTTTGTGTCCACCCAAGCGCACCATCCAAAAGGAGACCTTTAATCCTAATTCACATGCTGCTCAAAACTACAACATTGTTGAAGATTTGGCCCAAGCACCTTTCACTATGTCATCTCTCTAAGTTCTACAACACTTCCCTAGCCAACATAGGATTGTCTTGGTAGCCATTGAAGCTATATATCCCAAGTCATCCAATAATATCACGTTCAACCTGGATAATATTAAATCATGACTCTCTCACCAACTTTCTTTCCAAATCGATGTCATTTCCCATAATCAACATATTCATCGCATGATCTTGGATGAGGGGGAATCCACATGTGTCATGCCATTTTCTTGCTAGAAAGGCCTTAAATCACCTAGTCTTAAGCAATATTCCACCATCTTAAGAGAATTTGATTGAAGAGGTTTTCATCCTCATGGATTATTACAATCTTTAGCTATTCAATTGGGAGGCAAAAAATGTTTTTGCAGATGTTGAAGTAGTCGATGCTCCCCTCGATTATAAATTTTTGTTAGGGATAAATTGGTTCTATGATATGACTCTAGTCACTTCATAAATTTTTTGATGTGTCCAATTCCCTCATCAAGGTAAAATTGTGACCATCAATCAGTTAGATTATTGTACCCTCGATGCTCCCCGTTAAACGAACAACAACATTCCTTTTCTAGGAGACTCAAAAATTACTAATGAAAGTGTTGGGGTAGGTATCTTGAAATATTATTCGCTCATGGGTACCTTCCCTACACTGATTCTTCCTCCCACTACATAATACATCACAATGGCTAATATGATTTCAACTATGGCACATCAATCCTTCGAATCGTCTAATCCATGGATCATGCCTAGTCCCTTGTAATTTGATACACTAGGTGACACTATGTTTCTTAGTCCTGTAGAGGTCGAATATGATGCCATTCAGTCTGCCTCTTCTTCATTGGATGAACAACATATGTTGGCATCTACTACATATTCATTACCATCCTGGTTAAATTTCATATCCTCTACTTTCTATTACATCCTAGAATTTTTTCCATCAGATGAAGATATTATGAAAATTCTTAGTATCTAGGAGGCACCATGGGATGACAACCATCACCATTCATCCTTTCTTCTCGTCCCTTTCACTGAATGTTTTTCCAACATCGTTTCTGTCACCAAGAAACAAAAGAAATTTTTTTTGTGTGTCGATTAGCTAGATCTTAATAAGGCTTTCCCAAATGATAATTACCCTACACCCTTTGTCGACCAAATTATTGATAATTGTGTCGGAAGCGTCATTTTATCTTTTATGGATGGTTTTTCTAGATATAACCAGATCGACATTTTACTGGTTGATCAACACAAAACATCCTTCATCTTCCCATAGGGAACTTTCTCCTATTAGAAATTACCTTTTGGCCTTAAAACATTTGGAGCCACTTTCCAATGGGCTATGTCGTATGCATTCCATGACATCAAACATATTATTTAATCTTATATCAATGATTTACCAGCTCACTCAACTCATCAACGAGACCATATTAACCACCTACAATCCATATTTCTTCGATGTCAGTTTATGTTTGAAACCCCATAAATGCATTTATGTTGTTGAGTCAGGGAGACTCCTCGAATTCATAGTCTCCAAAGATGGGATTAGGGTGGATCCCTTAAAAATCAAATCCATTATCGCTCTACCCCCTCCCAACAACCTTATCCAACTACAAAGTTTACAAGGGAAAGAAAAATTTCTTGGTCATTTTATTTTCAATTACACCGTAATAACTAAAGGATTCGTGATATTGTTGTAGAAAGATCCTCCTTTCATATGGAATTCAACTACTCAATGATCATTTGATGCTCTTAAGAAATATTTGACAAACACACCACTTTTGCACCCACTGAATTATGTGAAATATTATATCCTTTATTTGGTTACCTCTACTTCCACTATTTCTATGGTGTTAGTACAAGAGGATGATGAAAGCACTGAACATGTGATCTACTATTTGAGTAAGAGTCTATCATGTCCTGAACTATGATATTCACATGTTGAAAAGTTGGCTTTGGAATAATTTATTTTCATCCAAAGGCTTCACCACTAAATTATGTTGCGCACTACTACATTCATCATAGACTCAAACCCCATGTACCACATCTTGACTCATAAAGTACTTGGTGGAAAATATTTGAAATGGATTCTCATTATCCAAGAATTTGATCTCGAGTTTTCCAAATCCAAGGCTAAGAAACCAATGGTTTTTGCAGAATCAATTTTTGATCCTCCCCATACTGAGCCCATTGATTCCCTTCTTGATGAATCCATGTTCCTCATTAGTACGTTTGATCCATGGTATGGAGATATTCTTCTCTATCTCCAAACATGATTCTTTTATCCTAGCATTTCACGTGATGAATGATGTCACATTAGACATCATTCAAAGCACTACCTTATCATTGGTAACACCTTGTACCACTGTGGAATTCATACTATCTTATGACGTTTCTTAACCCATGAAGAGGTTGAACACGTTTTAAATGATTTTCACCTTGGATCTTGTGGCACTCATCTTTCTGGGATGACTATAGCCCAATTTTTTTTACATGTTGGTTATTTTTGGCCTTCCATATTCAAAGATTGCATTGAAGCTGTTAAAAAATTCCCACCCCGTTAGATATTTTAGAAGAAATCACGTACCCACCCAACTCCACTTCATCCCATTGTCATCATCAACCCCTTTTTCAAATGAGGTATCAATTTCATGCAATGTAATCCTACCTTAGTCATGGGGCATGGTTATATTATCTTTTTCATTGATTATTTCACTAAATGGGCTGAGGATATGCATACATTCCTTAATGATGGCTAAGCTACAACACTTTTTGTGTTCAATCACATCATCTCTCGATCCAACATCCCACAAGCTATTTTCAATAATCATGGATCCAATTTTCAAAACCATATGATGGGTCAATTATGCACCAAGTTAGGTTTTCACCATGAAAAATCATCCCCTTACTACCCTAAGGAAATTGGACAAGTTGAAGCCATCAAAAGAGTCCTTAAAACCATGCTTCAACGCATGGTGGGAGTGAAAAAAACCTCTTGGCATTTTCAAATCTTCTCCGCACTCTGGGATTATCGAACTTCAATTAAAAATGCAACTCAATTTACACCCTTCTAGTTCTTATACAGGATAAAAGTGGTGCTACCAATCGAATGTGAGATTCCCTCTTTGAAAATCACCATAGAACTCCTACCCCATACTTTTGTTGAAGAGGAATGATTTTTATATCTAACCAATATGGATGAATCCCATCGCAATGTTGCTCTCATCAAAGAGACATACACGAAATGCATCAAAACTCGTTACGATAAGTCCATCTGACCTCATGGTTTTGTAGAAGGAGATCTAGTCCTATTTTATGATCAATATCATGACAAGCTCGGGGTAGGAATGTTAGAACCCATGTGCCATAGACCATAAATCATAAAGTGCATGCTAAACAGAGGTGCCTACGAGTTAGTAGATTATGATGGAGTATCTCTTGGTGAGCCCCGAAATCAGATTTACCTCAAGAAGTACTATGCATTTAATATCTCTCATGTGTTCTTTGTACATTACTGTACTATATAATTTGGACATGGTGTGTCTTTTCTTTTGCGTGCATGATTTTTTCCCCAGTTTCTTATACTTTTCTTTATGATTGAATGTGTAGATGAAATCATCCTATCCCATCTATTTCAGGTTTTCATATGGTGCTACTCGACATACCCAGAATATCGCTTCTGTAGCTTGGGTAATTTACCACTCTAGCGAGCTAGTGAGTTCGGGAGGAATTTGCCTTAGATCTGTGACCAATAACGTTGCATAATATCGTGTTGTCATCGAAATTTTAACTGAAGCCTCATCTATAGGTATATCTCAATTTAATATCAACCTTGATTCTCAACTCGTGGTCTGTCAACTAAACTGTGAGTATGTCGTTCGTAACCTAGTTTTACTACGTCTCCATCTAAGGGTTCTCTGTATCAAAAGATATTTTAAATTCCTAGAATACAGACATATATCGAGAGAAGTCAATACAATTACAGATTCGTTAGAAAATTGTATGTTATATTGGTATATTGTGCATAGATAAAAAAATTGAACATAAAGAATATGAATAAAAACATCACATAAAACAAAAATACAACATAAGTAGAAATCGCAAAATGCGTTTATATATATAAGCTTGATAGAAAAAGTTTTTTTTCAAAATACATTGTCCAAAAGTACATAACAGAGAAAAACATGGGATTTTTATGCCCATAGAGCCATCATAAAGACTAAAAGTGTCTAGAGACTCTACTCGTCCCCCTCCACCACATTGTGCTTCACATAGCACATTACTTCTCTTGCCACCCATCGTAGAAAATGACTGAGACCTTCAGGGAACCCAACTGTATGTCTTTGAAGGTGTATGGGTACATCTCACATCCTCATGGAGGGAACGCCCATGATCAAATGACAGAGGTTCCTCTCCACCTCTCGGAGTCCTCCTACTATGACATCATTCTCTATTATTGCCTGAGCATCTTCGCGATGTCCTAGTGTTGGCATTTCTGCTAGATGTGATGCACAATTTTCTCCATGATGAAAATAAAATGACTTAGATACCTCATCGTACAACCAAAAACATATATAAAAACAAGAAAAATATTATTACAAGGTTATGATATTTCGTACATGATACATCCCACTGTATATCCTCGGGAAGCACTAAATCTGCACTGCCTCTGAAATCCACCCCAACAGATGGGAAATCCTCGATCATCACCAATTGTCTCCTCCACCATGCAAAGAATTTAGTAGTAAATCAAAAGGTCGAGGGATCATTCCCCAACCTATGGGAAATACTAGTCCACCGCTCCATATGGGGCTGAGTCACGGGAAGTGCTATTAATGCAACTTGAAGTTGCATCTATGGAACCCACTCGAGAAAAAATGAGACTAATAAAGATCCATACCCAAACTATTTCTTCCTTCCCATTCACGATTTTGGGATCTTCTCCTTAATGTTCCTTAAAAAACCTGCGCTCCAGTTGAATAACCTAGGCTCCAAGCACTAAATGGCATAACATATCTGGGGCTTGGAAGCGAGATGGTCACTAGGACTTCCTTTCAATTTTGTGATAGAAAATAGGATGGATCAGAGAGATAAATCTATCACATCTTTTATGACTATCCTCCCTCCTACCAAGCGTGACCTTGGTATGTAGTATTGGGAAACATATGTCTATGTTGGTCATGGAGTGGCCTGTTGTCCAGAAAAAAGAATAGGCGCTCCTCTCCTCGAGAGCCCCATAAAGAAGTACACATCATCCATGTTGATATAGAGCATGTGTGGTCCTATTCAGAATGTTTTCTCATCATTATCCCATAACCCGATCAAATATTCATGTAAAAGAACTTCTTTCCTCATATTTTGGAGTTTCAAGTACTTAAGAAAGCTGCAATTTCATAAGGTCATACTCGCTTGAGGTTATTGTAAATAAGTGATGCCATCAAACTCATGTTTGCGTTCTTTCCATTCAATCATGATTAACTATGAAGAAAGCCTTCATATTCATGAATTAATCATCATTAGATAAATTTCAATGAAAATAATTTCCTTTTTCCAGCCTAAAAATCATTTTATTTTTAATTTTTGCACCTAGTTCTCCCTTAAATAAGATAATAGAGCGTTGTCACTCCCTAAGCGCACAGGGCGTTAAAATTACGATTGGCACTCCCCTCGATTACTTGAGGGAGCATCGATAGAGTTCGACACTCTAGGGATTCCCAAAGATCCTAAGCACATAAATTAAATCCTAAATTGAAATAAAAAAACATGTAAATGAATGAGGAAGAAGAAAGAACCAAATTAATCGAGACAAATTCAAAAACAATCACCCATAACTCTCGCAATCAATGCCCAAAAAAAAATCCAAAGAGGAAAAAAATCAAAGAGAAAAGGAGAATAGTAAAACAAAGGTGAAAATGATTTCATGCCCTAATTTGATATTTGATATGTTCAAATTTGGTCATTTTTCCTCCTTTTCACATTTTATAAAGTTTATTTTTGGGTTTTTTGTCATTTCTTTGAGAAGCTACTAATATCATTTTCCCATAACAACTTGATTATCTAGGAATTTGAGCAGAGATTATTTTATGACCTAGTAACAACGATGAGCTTAGTCTTTGTTCTTTCTTGTTCTCATAAATACTTGAGAATGTGTCGAGTATACTTTTATCTCTTTTTCGGAATCGTAAAGGTTATACAAAAAAGGAACCCCTGGAGTTTCCTTTAATCTCTTTTTAGACTCTGTAAACATGAAAATATTTCCATGTGATCTTGCTTTCTTTCACACTTGATAAAAGGTTTGAAAGGGCATCTTTCGAGTAATAATTTATCTTTTTTTCAGACCTCAGAGACTAAAATTACGAAAAAGGACAACCTTGGAGTCTCCTTTAAGTTCTTTTTAGACTCGCTAAACATGGAAAACCACCGACTTTTCCTTCTATGGACTCGTAAAATTACACATTGAACGGCCCATCTAGGGACGAACCCTTACTTCTTTCAGTTCGTTAAATAAAGGAAGATGAAATTACCTAAGGTGAGTTGTATCGAGCGTGTGTTATCATCCTCGATCTCGTTAAATTTAAAAGAGGTACTCATCTATCTGGATGGGGGAAAAAATTGAAGGAAGTGGATCAAGTTTCTTGAAAACTTTTTAAAGAAGCTCTTGCAGTTTCCCTTGAGCACGACACTTGTTCTAACCTCCACACTGAACACTTGGATAATCCACTAAAACCTTCACATTGAACCAATCTTGTGAGCCTTTCTTCTCCTTTATCCCATCCAAATAATTCCTCAACACTTGTTGCATTATGTTTTGTTCTACTCTAAGTTTAGCCTATCAAGTCTCACATCATGTCTGAGTGTTGAATGGAAGTTTCCACCTCAACGATCAACCATCCACAAATTTATTAGTTTGCATACCCATGTCATACCATTTTCATCTATTGTATATTATCACTTTCATGTGAAAATTTTTGTGTTAACTGACGGGGGATACATCAATACCCTCCTTAGACGAGTATTTTCCTATCAACTTTAATAAATTATTCGGGGAATAGACTTAGGAACACATAACCTTGGGACTTGCATGCCTCAATGCCATGCCTCCTCACATTCAGTAGTGGGTATTCATCAATGAACCCTAACCGACTGATTCCACGAATGTTCAAATTCAACTCATTTTTCACATTCGCTGGACTATACTTTAAAAATACCTTGAAAATCATTGACATCAATGGTGATTTATTTCACACTTGTTAACGATATACCTCAATGACCGGTAATCAAGTGGTTTCTACCATGCTCAAAATCAAAACATCTATTCACATGGATAAGATTTTTACTACATCGGGATTGAGATGAAGACCCTAGGTTGAGCATTCACTCTATTATCTTCTCTACCTAGGATGCGAAGGAATTCATTTGAGAATGTTGATATATATGTTGTCACATAGATCCACATTGTATTGGTTTGTGGCTATGATTTATCATCTCATAGATCCACTGTGTATTTTGTGTGGCTACGACTAGTTCATGTCATAAAGGTATGGATCCACATTGTACCTCTGGTGGCCATACCCTTAGTCAATATCATCATGGATCCACAGTGTATTTATTGGCGACCATACACTTATAGTCTGAGCATAGGTATTCCTACCTTGGGAATGGACCGCATATTAACATTGTTTGATGGTTTTTTGTAGCTTCTACCAGCTTCCCTGACTCCATAACCTTGCTTCGAAGAATCTACAAAGTGTTTTGGACAACAAATTTTCATCTTTTGACTTCAAAATTTGGGGGGAAATATGTTACACATCAAAATTCCTCACTCTGAAAATGTTACTTTCTCATTGTCGCAAGTGTCTCACTTTTGTCTTAAGTGTCATAAGTGTCACATCACGAACGAAACCATGAAAACACTTGATACAAGCTCTAAAATATGTTAGAAGAAGCCCCATCATCTGATAGTAGGAAAAAGTGTTTTTCTATGGGAATTGCTCATCTTGGAAACTTTTGGGAAGATCAATGCTCCCCTTCTCATATACAGGGAGTGATAGCTCTCTTTTTCCATCTCATAAGGATAATTGTAGTGCTCTATTGCCCATTCTAAGGGAGTGTCGAGTTGGTTGATAAAATATTGGAAGAAATCCCATTTTCTTCTAAATAAATATATGTATGGATCGAGTTGGTTTGGCTCGAATCTAACTCCCAGGATGCATATAAAGGAGATATCACAACTATTGGAGCTATATACTCAACCAATTACAAATATGCCCAAGGTGGTTGAGCCTTTCAAAGCCTATAAATGGAGGCATTCTCATGGTGAACGAAGGAGGAAAAAATCAACAAAGCATTTCTATTTTCACTGTGGATCTTTCGAGAAAGGGTTGGATGAGGAGGACTTAGAGAGGTTGTTGCAACATAATATGAATATTGTAAGCTTCCTTTCGAATTTTTCATTAATATACTTGTCCTATTTCCTTCTCATATGTATTTACATGTGCTTGTTTATGCTAGTCTTAATATTCATAGATCGATTTATTTTATCCAATCCATTAGAGTAGGAGATAGTCGTTTGTTCCTTATTGTCCATTGTAGGTACTATTTGGAACTCATGGATTGGAGTGTCTTGGAAAAAAATTGTAAGTAAGGTACATCACACTTCCCCTCCTTCTATCTTTTTTGGTGGATAAAATGAATCTATATGAATGGTAGTGTCCAAAGGTAGTTTTATGTCTTGGTAGAGGGGCATGTACTCCAAGAAAAACTTCACCTATCCGCAGGGGAATATTTCCATAACCCTCATGCAATTTTTGTCTGCAAAATTTTTAGCTATAGGTTGGTGCCTATAGGCATTGTTGAATTGGTACTCAACTAAGGGTATTGGTGTCTCCTGTAGGTTTTCCTACCAATATTGGAACAATGGGTTAGTGCCTACATGATTTTATAAAGATATGTTTTGTGGTTTTCTCCCATTTGGGTTTCCACATTAAATATATGTGTATTGTGGATTAAATGGTTGTATATATATTTATCATTAACTACTTATGAATGGTAAATAATCAAATTGAAAAATATTGCAAGTAGTAAGAAAAACATTCTTATACTAATTCAACCCCCCTCTGAGTATAAATAAGTGTGCCAACAATTTTTATTAGATCCAATTCCTTTAGAATATTCTAACCACTAGAAAGTGAATTCTTGTAGCACACATGGATTGTAAGGAAGAATCTCCCTTGTTCGATGGAACAAGCTATGTATTATGCAACATAAGAATGAGGGTACATCTACATGCATTGCGGTATGATGTATGGAAATCGGTCTTCACTGGTTACACAACCTCAAAAACTCCACCAATAGATGTAGCGTCAAAGGAGGAAAGTGAAAACAATACAATAGAAATGAATTCCATTTTTAGTGGCTTATTTGATTCAGAGAAAGTCAAAGTGGGATAGTGTACACCAAATAAAGATATTTGGCGCAAGCTACAAGATATTTACACAAAGAAATAGGAAGACAATCAAAATTCATATATAGAAAAAGAAAATTCAACACAAAGGGAAGAATCCCTCAAAAAATATAAAGAAGACAAGAACAAAAGAATACAAAACAAGTGACAGCTCAGATAGTGAATTAGATGTTGAAGAATCCAACTTTTCCAGGAATACCAAGAGAGGATCATGAAAATAAAAAGGTAAGTCCCCTTTTAAATGTATTTTTTGTGGAGAAGTAGGACACTTTACAACCAATTGTCCTTATGCAAAAGAAGATTCCAAGACTTACCTATAGGTGGAAATCCTTTAGAGAAAGGAAAAATCTATATACCAATGACGACAATATCTCTTCTGATGACAATGACAATGAAATATAAGATATTATATTCACAACCTTGGAAACACTTTCTTATGAAACAAAAAATGAAAGCATATATTTGAGAGAAGAATACAATCCTGAGATTGAAGTCGAAGAGGATATTGAAGAAGAACTCATTAGTGCCTTAGAAGAAATAAACAGACTCAAAGAAAAGAATAGAAAGGAAGAAAATGAATTGCATAAATATGAAGAGGAGGAACATGATATTGAAGAAACAGAGAATACAGTTATAATAATAAAGACTCAATTATAAGAGGCAAAGAGGATAGAATAAGTGGTGAGGAGTCAGCTGAAATAAAAGGAAGAAAATTGTGAGAAGCTAAAGGATGAAATCATCTCCTTAATAAGGGAACTAGAGAAAACAACTGATCATTTGAATAGAAGCTTGAAGTTTGGAAAGAGTACATAAATATTAGATAATATACCAAGTTGTAAAAGGTCACCATTCATCAATATAGGCATTGGTTATGAAAACAGTCATAAGACCCTTGAAGAAGATGCAAGTCCTAAGTCACCAAAAAAGAAAATTAAAGAGAAGCATGAAAGATATGCAAATTTTCTTAAAGGTTCCAATCGCAACGAAGACAACAAAAAGGAAAGAAATCATGGCTAGAAAAAAACTAATCTTTCACTCAATAAAGATAATAACAAGTTTAAAAGAGTTGATCCATCAAGAAGACCCTTCACAACTAGGTATCAAAATCTCTTTCTAGGTTATTGAATTTTTTGCAAACAAAATTGTCATAAGGAAACAGATTGCAGATATTATGGAAGAAATGATTATATGAGAAATAGAAGAATAATCCCTCATAAGAATTACAAGGATGATCATATGAATAAAGATACTAGAGGATTTCATGGGCATGTTAATAGAAACTGTTGGCAAATGTTTAACAGGTAGCTTATGCTTGTCATTGATGGCAAGTACAACAGTGAAGATGGCATGAGTATAGGAAGAATGTAACAGACAGGCATCAAAAGCAGTTTGGGAAGACGCTGCAAAGGATGGTTGGCATGCTTTATAGGCAGTATGAGCTTGTCATTGATGGTAGGATCAGAGTGTGCATCGATGGAAAAACAGGAACAACGTAAGCTTAGGAGGAATTAACGCAGAGTCGAATGCAGATCATAGGTGTGCACCAGCGATGAGGTTAACTCATGGCTAAAGCTCAAGGGAGATAGTGTACTTAGGATCATAGGCGGATTAAAGTTAGAGGCCTTTGACACTTAGAAATTCTTCCAAGTAAGAAGGATGTGTAAAGCTTGGAGGAGAAGCGTCGGTGATCATTGGATCCCATCCCGAATTCCCGATGACCTTCAGATCTTGGGTGTTAGATTCGAGCACAGGGTCCAACCATCGTTGGATCGAGGAGAACCTGTACCTTCTTTAAAGTGCAAGGAGTAAAGGACTCACAAAATCCCGAAAGAAGGAGGACCACCCATCTTTAGGTAGGACACATGGGGATAGATCATCAGTTCATTGATTAGAGAGTCAAAGGAATGATGTTCCCTAACCTCTCGAAATCGTGATATATAAAATCATGATTTAA
>JASDQU010108740.1:0-11672 GCA_032191745.1 Picea mariana | reverse complement strand
CCATCATCTCCCTTCTTAGGTGAGGTTGAAGATGTCTCCACCGATGTGCTATGGACATCATGTACTTCATTATTTTTATTCGTTTTACTTGGTTCAGGTGTGTCCAGCATAGTTTCAGGGCTATCCACATCTGACATATCCGCGGGGTCCGCTGGAACAAGGAGGTATGTTGACCATTCCTTGGTAATATTCTCCAAGTCATCTTCTGTCAATTTGTAATATTAATGGAGCTATTTTTTATGCTCATCAACATGCGCTGTAATGTAGGTGAAGTGGCAGTCCACATTGAACTTCATCAAGAGTGTAAACCTGTAAAGTGTGTTCGGGGTGATGCGCGGTGTAGATTGGATTGCGATCTTCAACTAGTTGTAGTAGGCGTGGAAGATGACATTGCACTGCCACCATTTTCTCATGTTGCTAGAATACCACAACGTACAGAACTTTGCAGCTAGTGGTTCGAAGGGTTCTATATCCGGGAAAGTGGTGCCTTCTGGTAGCTCCCAAGCAATGGAAGTGATCAATATGAGAATCCAACCAAAGTGGAAGTCATACCCTTGGTATTGCGCTTCTCTGCAATCAATCTCTAGTTGCTTGACAAGGTACTGTGCCCAGTTCATCTGTAATCCCTTTGTGAACTTCCCTTTGAGGTTGACCACGAATCCGATCACTTGATTTAGTCTAATCTTACGAACTAACTTACCCGCGATTAGCTGACAGAAAAGGTGCACTGTGGCACTCTAGATAGAGGATACCTTGTAGCCTCGCGTGCGCTTCTCGACTTCGCCATAGGTTTCCTTAATTCTCTGTGCTAATGCTCAGTTGGAGGTCTTTCCAGATTAGAACTCCTATGGGTTAGGGCCTTGCATGCTAATCCCTTTAATATGATTGATCAAGGTCGAATCCATAGTGGTGCGTCAATTTATCCATAGGTATCCTCCATGATAGTAATATAGAAGAAACTTTACACACGCATTCACCTCTTGGTGTTTGCCAAAGTGTGGGATCTTCATAACATTCAACAATCTAGACTGCGTGAGGTTCTAGGTCCAAGATTGTGGGACAATCTTCGAGTTATTTCCCTTCGTCTTCGTTAGATAATTGTGCAGGTCAAGCATACTGTAGACTTTCCTGTCGCCGAGGTTGAAATCATTAAACTTCAATGTTGCGAGCTTTTCTTGATCGGCTTGAACTATGCATGCCCCTTTTAGAAGGTACGTGGTGATCAAAGTATACTCAAAATCTCTGGGTACACTGTTGTGGTTAATCTCACCGCTCAGAGGTTGTATGTAAGTCGACAAAATGCATAGAATAATATTGGCATTCACAATGTCGTCTCTATGCTTTGTTCTTGCCTCTATCGTGGTTCTGGAAGGTCCTTCTCCATGAGAAGTTGAGGGAAAACCTTGGACTCCTCCTATTGATGAAACTTGCACACCTACATACATCCTTCTTTCTGACATGACTCTCTCAGTGATTAAGTCAATCAGAAATTCTTCGACTGCTTTCTCTACTGCGTTGAGCTCATCTGACATACAAGCTCAAGGTCGATTAGATCAGGTGTGAACTGGATTCAGAAACTATAGTGGAGCGTACAGGAACAACACGATGATCACAATGTAAAATAATCTCAGGTTGTGGGCTCAAGGTCTTAGTTAGAAAAAGGTATTCTCGGTGTGTGGCGTGACGGACTAAGTAAGAAAGTTAGCAATGATCTTCTTACAATGGGTATGAGGCACCATTAACTCATGTTATGTCCGTTATGGTGAGATCCGATGGTCTAGTGGTGAACCATCAATGCTTTTCGACCCATTTGGAGGGACAGCCAAATGGTTATATTAGTTTCCAACTGCGTTGAGCTCATCTGACATACAAGCTCAAGGTCGATTAGATCAGGTGTGAACTGGATTCAGAAACTATAGTGGAGCGTACAGGAACAACACGATGATCACAATGTAAAATAATCTCAGGTTGTGGGCTCAAGGTCTTAGTTAGAAAAAGGTATTCTCGGTGTGTGGCGTGACGGACTAAGTAAGAAAGTTAGCAATGATCTTCTTACAATGGGTATGAGGCACCATTAACTCATGTTATGTCCGTTATGGTGAGATCCGATGGTCTAGTGGTGAACCATCAATGCTTTTCGACCCATTTGGAGGGACAGCCAAATGGTTATATTAGTTTCCAACGGCTATATTACTTCACCTCGGTGAAGTGGCGTATGTCGCTAGTCTGATATCTCGACGAAGTTCAATGTCTGCAAGTTTCCAGTTCTGCAATGTTTCCTCTGAAATATTTTGTAGTCTGTCGATCTTAGCTCTCCTTTTACTTAGTTTCCTAGCCCTTTTTCCAGTGAGCTTCGTCTCGGGGATTCTCTTCCCATTTTGATTCTTATTTTCCTTGAACATAGGTATTTCGCATTGCTGATATTCTCTCCTAATATACAGGGGTAATAATTCTTGTTTTTTTGGAACATGTGCTTCAGTCTTCTGTGAGCCTTCTAAAATTATTTCAGCTTCAACATATGGGCCTCTAACGATAAGTGGTTTTGATCTGTTCTCATGTTCTTCAATCAACTGCACAATCCTTCTGGTCATGAAATCTGTTAACTCTTGTCTCTGTTGTTCTAAAACCTTTTTCTTCTTCTTTATTTATGGCTTGATCTCTCTTAATCCAAGGTTTTCCAAGTAACATAGTAAACGGGGAACTGTCCTCAATAAACTTGATAATTTCAAAATCTTCTTCTATCAAAGTTTCATTAACATTCATAGATATCTGAGTGGGCTTTCCACATAGGGTCATCAGCTTTCCTCTAAAGAGTTTTATTCCTCTTAGTGAAGGTATCATACCAGGTCTTCCTATAGCTTCCCAAGTTCTCTCTGGCATGATGTTCACTGGTGTTTCTTCATCAAGAACACAGTCAACATCGAAATCTCCTATTCTTACTTCGATGCATTCTTTTTCTTTAAAGATCTTTGATAACCTAAAATGTCGGTGGCCATTCAGGGTCTCTTTCATCTGTAGTAATACCTTATCAGATTCTTTCTGAGATTCAGCTATTTCTAGAGATTTCTTAGGGTTTTCTTCATTCAGATTCATTCTTTCAAGCTTAGCAATCATTCTAGGGAAATCCAACACTTCATGGTCTAAAGCTTTGCAACAGAGACAACTAGGCCTTCCACCTAAGCATTTCTTAGCTAGATGGCCTAGTTTTCTGCAACTGTAGCATAGGGTTAATCCTTTCTTTCTTTTAAATGATCCCCAACCTCTTTTGTACTATGCACTAGGATCATGGTAGCTAGCCTGCAAAAAATTCTTTCTAGGATCCTGCATCCATTGGTTAATACAAACATTCTTTCTATGCATAGGTATAACATATTTATCATTATTCTTACCAGATCTATTCATATCAAACCTTCTTTCATCTAACAATGCCCTAGTTTTCAAGCTAGGATAGACTCTATCAAGCATACCTAGATCCATATTTTAGAAGCAAAAATTTTCACTTATCTTATTTTTACAGAGCATAAAGCTTCTAGATCTAATTTTTTTTTTGTTGTTCTTACCTCTATTAGAACACATAGCTTACATATCTTACCTCTTTATGTATATCCATCATCTAATAACACTTAACATAAAAGGAACACATTGGATCTAGTAGATTCAAGCACTAAGAATATCCACATAGGTCAGATCTAGCATTCATTCACATGATTAGGCACAAAGAAACATCAAATATATCTAACATTCATCACATAGAAACACATAGATACATCACACAAATTAGAGCAACACAACATGTACGTGGTTCACCCCTACCCTGGGGCTATGTCCACAAACTCTTCTTCTTTATTAATGTATTCAATCGGTTACAGCACACAGTCACCAAAAACCCTTATGCGGATAGGACAAAAGATCTATGCATCTCACTAGATCCTTCTTCCTTGCGTTGTAGCACAAAGCCTTCTATATTCTCTATAATAGCTTGCACTTAGATCTGTAACCCTTCTACAGCCATGCTCAAAGCACTACTAGCACTTATCTTACATCACATAGATAGGCTACAGTCCTCTACTTACTTCACCTAAACATATATTCATACATAAAAAAGTGGGCCTAAGCCTGGGTAAATCCACGGGCCGACATCCGTTTCCCATTACATTGTCCCAAAACCCAAAAATGGGCTTGAAAGTGGGTCGAGATCCCATGATCTCTTCTTCGTCTGGCGCTCCATCTTCGACAGGCTATCGAAGTTCCAAAAATGGTCAAATATGACCAAGTGTTTCTCAAAACTTGGTCAAGGGCCAACACTTCCCTATTATATCTTAGCAAATATTTCATATAATATGTGGTTGGGAGTGCATGTAAGCCGATAGGAAGCACTAGGGGTGCATATCTGGCAACAATTATGACATCCATCCTGTTAAAATCCATGGTTTGAATAATAAAGATCTGAGAATTTATGGGAGATATAGGGGTGGATGCAGGACTGGATACAGAAGTGGAATCAGGAATTGAATATTTCTGAGCCCCTTTGGAATTATGATTCTTAGGGCTATCAAATTCAAGCTGCTTGTGATTATGATTAGACGTGGGCTCTTTGTGTGTAGCTTTACCCTTGA
The DNA here is from genome assembly GCA_032191745.1 of Picea mariana. NCBI lineage: Eukaryota > Viridiplantae > Streptophyta > Pinopsida > Pinales > Pinaceae > Picea > Picea mariana. The sequence continues at coordinate 7,056 of JASDQU010108740.1, read as the reverse complement.
GGGGGGAAGTATATCTCTGATCAACAATGTGTTTTCTTAGTTTCCTTTCTGGCTCAGAGAATACTATGTTATTCTCAAGGTTAGAATGAGCCTTCTTGGCTTTGTTATTTTCATATTTGGATCTTTTGAATCCCTTTCTGGGCGCCAATATTTCTTCTTTAAATTTTACTCAGTGAAGTCGCCAAGTGAAAGATGGTAGTCTATCTATGTCTGATATTTTTTCACCATCAAAGCTCAAAGCTAATCAATTTTCATTCTCCTAGGGAAATATATTTCGTTACTTCGTTCCCCAACAACAACGCCAGAAGATGTTGGTCCTAAAGTATGCACTTGACTGCTAAGGGGAAAATCTAGGCCACCTATCATTTTATAATGGTTGATTCTTTAATATTTGTTGGTTGGTCAGGGGGGTATTCTATCAATACCAAAGCAAGGTTGGGTTGAAAAAATTATATGGATGAGCATCTTCCTTAGTTGGTGGCACACTAATGATAGACCAGTAAAATACTAGAAAAAAAAGGGAAACAACAGACTACTCAATGAATAATTCTGTTGTAATAAGTTCAATACTTAAAATATCATTTCAAGACATTAAACATGTATCAAAAACAAAATGACTCACACAGGTTGCAACAAAAACACATATTCACCAAAGCATTAGCTTTTTGACAGGTTTCATATCAGTAAAAATAAGTTATACAATAGCTGAAAGGAAATGAAATATACTTTGCACAAATCAAAAACTATATTCAAGATAAGAATAAAAAAACATGAAGATTTGAACAAAACACTGTCATCAAGAGTATGTTTACTAGGTAGAGATATTTAATCCATGCATAGAATGGGTCCAACCAGTCTGATGTATTTCTATTCTTTCCCCAAAAATCTGACCCTCAAAACATTCAAAGACCCCCTATTTAACAAAGTTGCATAGGTTCTTGTCCTTAGGGGACTGAGACCTAATTTTAGGTGACTGTTTGTAAAACAAATTATTAAATTGATTGTGGCACTGGACTTAATAAACAAGAGTGTTTCTTATTACACACAAAATACCACTCTTGTATCTAATCTAAGAAAATACTGGAATTAATCAATTAAAAACTACTACTGGCTTTGAGACATAACTGATGCATGTGCTAGAGGAACTGAATTGGCAGAAAATAGGCCTCGAGATGACATAACAGAGATCTATGTTGAGTAATGGCATGCTTGAGAGCCATTGAAGGCCACTGAAGACACTGGATGCATGAGCATATCCCTACTTAAGGAAGAGGTAGTTTTTTAAAGTGTTCTGGAGCCATTTTGCATCGACCTGGGACTGAGACTTAACTCTTTGTTTGTGTCTGATCTTTCAGAAGCTAAGTGTACTATGTCTTGACTGTAACTATCTCTTCTTCTTTCTTTCTCTGTGATGATTTGGTCATGAATAGGAAGATGTGGAGGCGAGCATCCAATAGATGACATGATGCATGGAGGTGATAGGTGATATGAGTGGATTTGTATTATGTGGAGGTGAGTGGAGGAAACGTGTAGGGTGGTGAGAGGAGAGAGAGTAGTGAGTGGAATGAGTGGAGGTGATTTGGTGACTTGATGTCATTTATGCACGTGATTGTAGAATTTGTTGAGGGTGGTCTGGTCCCACACCGCTTTTGGGCCCACAATCCCCAACAAGTTGCCATGTACCCTTCCAACAATACCATGGTTCGAATTGTGGGGCCTCTCTAAAAAATTAGCATCCGAGTAGTTTACATCCCCGCAATGAATTGTGGCCATCGATCGTGTCGTAATATATGATATGGGTAGTATTTACCTACTGCAAGGATCAATGGTTCTTGTTGATTTGAGATCATTGCTCCAGATTCAGTTCGGGAATTCAGGCTTTAGGATTTTCGAATGTTGTGCTTGGAATTATTCCAGAGGAAAATCATTGAAGTGAATGATCTACCTCCATGTGTCCTTGCTGATGGATGGTCCATATTCACTTTGGGACTTTGCGATTCATTTAATTACTGATCTCTTCTTGTTTCCTCCCACAGTGACATGGTTATTAATTGACATGGTGCTCTGATGTCATATATCCAAAGAGGGATATCTGTCACTGCGTGTCCTCATTGATGGACGGTATAGATTTTCTTCAGGAGCTTTGGCCTCGGGAGTTTCAAATTTTTTTCTTGGAAATATCCCAAAGGAAAATCGCCGAAGTGAATGATCTACCTTCACATTTCCTTGCTAGCAGATGGTCCAGATTTACTTCAGGAGTTTAGGCTTCGGTAGTTTTGAATGTTGTTCTTATAAATATCTCAGAGTGGTATGTGCCCAAAGTGATGTGGTAGGATAGATGTCATATGATGTAATGATCATTTATGTGTCATGGAGAGAGGGGTGACACATGTCATGTGGAAATGGGAAAATGACACAACCAAATGACCTGGAATGAGTTCCACGTGTCATGAATAATGAGTGTTCCATGTGTCATGACTTATGAGTGCCACGTATCATTGTTGGTGAGGCATGAAGTTCTCCTGAGGTAGTACGGGCTCGAAGTGATGTGGTATTCTCTCGTAACTTCAGGACTTCGGCAGTTCGAAACTTCAGCTATTTGAGAGTTCGGAACTTCAACTCTTCGACTCTTTAGGTAATTCTTGTTCTAGTGCTTCGAAAACCTTTCGGAGTGCTAAGTCTCTGAAGTGAAGGATCTGCCTCCACGTTTCCTTGTTGATGGATGGTCCAGATTTACTTCGGGAGTTCGGGAATTTGGCTCTTCGGGACTTCAGATAATTATTGATGTTAAACTTTGCGTGATTTTGCACCCCCGAATGGATGAGATCCGTTGATCTGATTGGCCTAATGGATCTACACCGTTGAAACTTAACCTGTTTGTTGCCACAATCTGAGCTCAAAATTGACTTCTCTATATTGTTGTGCTTGTCCATAGGCATTTCTTGTTCATACAAAAAGGATTGGATGACCTACTTTGAGATCAACTAATGGAAAACATGATGACAAACATTCTAAACCAAATATGACATGTAATTATCTTTCAAAAAACAATAGAAACATAAATGTGCAAAGACTCAATCAAGTAAGAAATGAATAAGAACCAAGTCACTCAGTAATGGGAAACTAACTTAACCAACCAGAAGAGGAAAATTTGATGAAGGCATAGGGAGAAGAGGGAGGAGAGGTAGGGGTGCAGAACTAGGTTACAATAGTTGGTACTAGATGACCTGGAACATTTTGGTACCAGATGGTTTCTGGAACATTCTGGTATTGGATTAGTTGAATTGTGAGTACCGGATGACATGGAGTGTGAGTAATGGATGACATGGAGTGTGGGTACTAGATGATTGCAGGTACCAGATGATTGTAGAACCTTCTAGTATCGGATGACTTGGAGTGCAGGAACATATGGTTTGGACATAGAAACATAGGATTAAGCCATCATCAGAAAAACTATTGTATAATAATCCTTTTAATCACTAAAAATATAGAAAATTATGTATTAACCACATAGGATAAATAACAAGAGATAATGGAAGTTTATGGTGTGATTAGGGATATATTATTGACGAAATGCGGGGAGAAGGTGTAATGATGAATGTATTTGTATGGCGGAAAATATGACAAAACTAGAGCCCAACAGGAATTATTTCACACCCGTGTTTGAGGGGGTTTATAGGTAGACCCCACAAGTTATCTATGAGTTCCCATACTTTGGGATTAACTTTCATCATCACCTAGACATGAGACTAATTTCAAGCAAGTTGTGGGATCACCAACGTATATTTGTTTTTTTTTTTGCATGAATGATGTTTTAGTGATGTATATATTTGTTGGATATAGAGACTCATAAATCCATATATGTGACTTCGCAGATGTGGGGCCCAACGTTCTGCAGGCCGCATTTGCCCATGTTGCGGATGAGGGGGTGTGAGATGTGGAGGGTAGGGTGAGATGAGGTTGTCACTGATATGATGACCCTGGGGCAGGACCATCATAGGTTGCGACTAGAGGTGACACCACAACATTAGTTTAAGCTAGGGATTGAGGACCTGAGGAGAAAACTGGAGGGATTCTTGGATGGAGTACCAAAGGAGAGTTGGCCTCATATCTAAGATGAGCATATATTGGAGAAAGGTATAGTTGTGGACCCCAATTGGAGGTCGATTGTACAATGGGAGGATGTAGTTGGAGAAATATTGACTAGTTGCATTCCTGGGAGGGAGACTCCCTTAGGTGGGTGAGGGAGGGATCCCCAAGATGATAGAGATCCACCAGGGGTTCCTCTGGCTAGTGAATTTTTAGATCTAAGGGCTCCATAGGTCACACCTATAGTATGGGATTGGCCCACTTTTTTATAATGTATAAGATTCTTAGAACTCTCATTATGTAGATGTTGAGGGAATATATTTTGTGTATATACATTTATACCTATACATTATATATATATATATATATATATATGAGTATATACTTTGATGATGATGCTTCTTATATTTTTGTGTATATGAGTAAATGTTATTGAATCAAAATTTCTCGATAGAAGTTTAACTTGTAGGTACTTGCAATGTAGGCATGGATCACGAATGTGACACACATTTTTCAAGCGCATGAAGATGAGCTAGGAATCTAAGAGGATGCTTAGGTGATGAAAATGGAGGTGACTAGCCTCGAAGAGGAGGCCAATGACATCAGCATAATCAGCTTGGTTATTGGTGGCAAGCCTGAGGCATATACCACTAGAGTGAAGTAACACATGCTCAGGGTTGTAAATAGAACAAGATTTCAAAGAAATATTTCGAGTTCAATGGATCGCACCATCAGAATACTGAATGTGGTAATCGAATGGAGGATTCATCTGCCAAAACATGGACAAAGGATTAGGCCCATGTTGCGATAAGGCGTGGTGTGGAAAAAGACTAAAATAACCAGGGAAATGAAGGAAGAACCTAAGGTAGAGTGGCTATACTTAAGGGTATAATTTCTTCAGGTATAACGCGTTGACTATATCCTTGAGTGTGGCCCTTCAGGGTGAGATATATTATAGGCACTCTTGATGAGGCAATGATGAATGATATAGGGTCCCTGCCAAAGATATTCAAATTTTTCGTGGTTGAGGGTGTCGTGTGTGATATCATAGGCCATCACAAGGTTTCCTTAGTAAAGGACCGAAGGGCTACTTGATGATCGAAGATGACCTTGGATCATTTCTTGGTTGCTTCATTGTTTTATAAAGAGGATCATTGATCCTCATCAAGATATTTGAGAGATCGTTTCTCAATAGGAGTTGTATCCGGTAGGAGCTCTATTACGATGCGTAGATTGGGTATTTTGCACGCGATGGGAAGGATGAATTCCACCCCGTGAAAAATATGGAAAGACATGAAACCAGTGATAGTTTTGACTATTGTCCAATATTCCCATAAGGACAAGAAACGCATCTAATTCTAGTTGGTCTTATGCTTATCTACAATTCATTGTAGCATGGGTTTAAGGACCTTATTGATTGCTTCGACTTTCTCATTGGACTATGGGTAGTAGGGGGACATGAATTCATGAGTAAATCCCATTTTGGTATATAGCTCAGTGAAGAATTCATTCTCAAAATGTTTTTCATGGTCAAACACCAGCTAGAGGGGGACACTAAAGCGAGAAATGACGTGGTTAAATAAAATGTGAGCAATTGTATCTATTGTATTATTGAAGGTGGGCATGGTTTCTACACATTTGGTAAAGTAGTCAGCAAATACCACTATATACTTGTTCCCATTGCTAGATGGGGGGTTTCAAGTCATGAAATCAATACCCCATTTACAGAAGGGGCCAATGGTTATGAAGGGATGGACAAGGGTAGGTGGTGCTCGGGCTTTGTGTGCGTACAATTGAAACTTGTCACAAAACTTGACTACATGGATGCACTCATGAAATAGGGTGGGACAAAAGTAACCAACCTGAACTATTTTTTTTTCTGTGGACATGTCAAAGATCAGGTAACCTCCACATGCACCACTATGAAAATCATTAAAGAGTTGTTGGCAAATGTTTAACAGGTAGCGTATGCTTGTCATTGATGGCAAGTACAACAGTGAATATGGCAGGATCAGAGTGTGCATTGATGGAAAAATAGGAACAATGTAAGCTCAGGAGGAATTAGCACAAAGTCGAATGCAGTGCGTAGATGTGCACTAGGGATGAGGTTAACTCATGACTAAAGCTCAAGGGAGATAGCATACTTAGGATCATAGGTGGATCAAAGGTCGAGGCCTTTGAAACTTAGAAATTATTCCAAGTAAGAAGAATGTGTAAGCTTGGAGGAGAAGCGTCGGTGATCATTGGATCCCATCCTGAATTCCTAATGATCGTCAGATCTCATTGTAGACAAGAGGAGTGCGTAGATATGGAGGATAGATCTCGGGCATTAGATCTGAGCATAGGGTCCGACCACCGTTGGATCGAGGAGAACCTCCACGTTCTTTAAAGTGCAAGGAGTAGAGTGCTCACAAATATCGACAGCATGAGGGCCGCCAGATCTGAATAAAGACAAAAAGAGCACGTTGAAGAGGAGGATAGATCTCAGGCGTCCGATCTGAGCGTAGGGTTTGACCACTGTTGGATCGAGGAAAACCTGCACGATCTTGAAAAGTGCAAGGAGTAGAGGGATCACAAATCTCAAAAGTAGGAGGACTGTCCATCTCAGGGGGTTATGTGGACCGTTGACCCGACTCCCTGTTCGAGTTTCGGGGATCGAGAGTTGGAGATGACAAGTAATATCATCCACAAAAATCCTGATTTTGTGATATGCAAAATCCCGACTGAATCTGAACCGTCAAATCAAGATGTGATCTAGACCGTCGATCCGACTCACGTCAGCAAACCACGCTAGCTAGGAACACATGGCATAACCAGGTAATGAAAAGTGTCAGACTGATTCAACATGCCAAGCACATGTAAGTCACGAATCAGGGTGACACATGGCAGTTATTTAACACATGTGACGTCAGTCAACTTACACCAAGTCAGAGTTTCTAGGATTGCGTGTTGGAAATGTCAAAGAAA
>JASDQU010108739.1:62255-79252 GCA_032191745.1 Picea mariana | reverse complement strand
AAAACAACTTAAAAATCGACAACATGCACCAGCTATTTATAATCAAGATTCACAATAGAAGATCCAACATAAAAAGAAAAAAGAAAAAATGAATTAAGAAAATTATTCTCTTGATTCTTAATCCCTTAAACTTAAACTGTTCAACTTCATGGACGTGATTAAAATCAATCAATCATGGGCAGAGGAGATTTGTTGGAGGAATCCGCACTCTATGGGATGATGGTAGACGGAAGCTTGACGTTTTGTCCGAGGACTGTGCAGTCTATGGGAAAAATGATTGACGGGTGATTGATTGATGGGCATGATGCCTTTCTCGTGGATCCCGGACTTCTCGGCAAAGGCAAGGGAAGGAGCGAAGAAAAGCTTTATTCCAAAAAAAAAAATGGTTGTCATGTTACAGAACCCTTAAAAATCGGTAATCATAGCCACTGGGTCAATTTCGATTTTAGAATTTCGTTGGCAATAACGGAAATTCTGAATTGTCGTATGGATAAACCCTTAAAAATCGGTAATTATAGTCCATTTGGATTTTAGAATTTCTTTGGCTATAATGGAAAATTCTGAATTGTTGTATGGTTTAAAATTTTTTTATAAAAAATTAGTAATGGGTGTACAAATTAAAATGAATATTTTTTATTTGGTCTAAATTTGACAAGAAATTATTGGATTTATAGATTTAAATAATTATTTCTATAAAATTTGATGCTAAAATCTATTTCTACATTCAAAAATAAATTCTAAACAACAATAAACAGTGATTCGTGTAAATTTATATAAACAAAAAAAATCATTTAATAAAACAGCTAATCAACACAAATTGACATATACATTAAATAAACTAAATTACACAAACACAAAGATATTGAATAAACTAAATGACACAAACACAAAGATATAATAAAAGATAATAAATTAATTGTTGAGAAGGTTTTTATATGCATATTTTTCTCCTTAATTCTACGTTTCACATTTTATGTTATATATTAATATTTTGATTTAAATTCTAATATTAATATTTTCATATTTGATATGAAAAGGATAATTAAATAATGGTTAAGCCGGTTGGTAAGTTAATAATTAAGAAGGATTTTTATATGCGTATTTTTCTTCCTAATTCTAGGTTTAACATTTTAAATAAATTCAATTATTTTTCTAAATTATTTGTTATTTAAATTTATCAAAATTTTGATAAAAACTTTATTGTGTTTATAAGTATGGAGGAGATGATAATAATAAATGGGTAATAAGTCCTCCTACACATATGTGTATCAATAATAAAACCAATTTAGATGTAGATCTATCAAGCTTAGAGAGATCAAATATCGGGAAGTGAAAACCTTTTTTAGAGTACAAAACTCGAAAAAAGATTTGCACCTCGGGATGATTTTAGTGGCTAAATTTCACTCATGGGCTAATTTTCCAAGGTTTTTTCCAAAAGATAATTCTCTATTCTAAAAATGATTCGCCCAAATTCTCATGATATTAATCTTTACCATTAAATATTATTGCGAAATATTTTTCTTATAAAATTTAATGTAACATAAACTTATTACAAATAAAACTATACACTAACTAAACTAATGCTTAACACAATTTAATGTAACAAAAACTTATTAGAAATTAAACTATACAGCCAACTAATGCTTAACAAAAAATTGAAGTATACACTAACCTAACTAATGCTTAACACAATTTAATGTAACAAAAACTTATTAGAAATTAAACTATACACAAAGCTAACTAATGCTTAACAAAAAAACACAATTTAGTGTAACAAAAACTTATTAGAAATTAAACTATACACAAAGTTAACTAATGCTTAACAAAAAAACACATAGATATGATAAAAATTAGTTAGTATTTGACAAGGTTTCTACTTGTAAATATTTCTTTCAGAACCTAGGTTTTATTTAAATTATTATATTTGTATTGGGATATAAATGATGAAGGAAATTAATGTTGGACTGGTAATCATTTGTGATTGTGTTACCTGTAATTGTAATGTAAATATAAAGAGTTGTAGGTAATAAGAATGATCACTCCTGGGAGAAGATAAAAAACCAAAAATCATTTACTTATGTATATATACACCTATCATTTTAATGCAAAAAAACATCAAAGTGTGAAGTTACATTTCTTCCCACTTTGGCTTGACAATGTTATCAAATAAAGCGCCACTAACTCCATGAGTAGATTCCCTGCTATGGCATTTTCCCAATCAGTTGAAATGCCCTAGTCTGAGTTCTGGTCATTCCATTCTGCTAGTTTGCTCTCTCGTCTTTCAGTCTGCATTTCAATCCGCAATTCCTTCCAGTTTGCGTTCCTCACTTGAATACATGAATCCTAACCCTAAACCTAATTAGCGCACGCCCCACCTGACTATGTTCACTCACGACCCTCATTCAAACTTGTATGTTATGGCATGGTTGAGGAAAGGCAGAAGTGCATTGAGGGCGAGCTTGATGGCCTGAGAGAAATTGGTGGTAGCTTCATCGAATTTGTCAGAGTATACATTCGATGCTAAATATCCATTCAATATTACATCTATTCTCGATGATATCCTCATACTTTACCCCGCCTTCCCATTTTACTTACCAACCTTTCTCGCTCTCCATTCGAAATAAACAAAGATGTGATTTCCCTTCAGTTGCATTGGTGGGTAATCAAACTCATTTCACTACACGCCTCGGTCTCTTTCACGCACCTCTGGTATAGTTCGTCCCAGTCACAATGGGTATCTCTTTGAGGAACCCCGAAATTAGGGTTCATATCCCATGAGGTCTATACTAGTGAGGTCGAGGTGATACCAGTCGGCCAAAAGATTTGCGATACCGTTCTAAAAACATTTTTTCAGCCGAAACATTGCTGCTAGGAATTTTGGAGACTCAATTCTCAGAAGAGTGTTACCCATCTTCACGATTTTACCCCCATTCATTATGTTGTTTCCTATTGCAATATAGGAGTAACTAAATATCTATTTAATACTTCATTTTCTTCTTGGGGAGATGGATGGCTTCTTGACACGACCTCTCACATGACATTTCGAAGAGATTTCTTTGAAGATTTCAATGACAATGTAGATGGAAAAGTGTATTTTGCAGATAAGTCCGGTCTCAAACCTTCGAGAATGGGAACCATCATGCTTAAGTTTCCTGGACTCCCATATTTTCTTCTGCATAATGTACTCTATCTTCTTGATCTACAAAGAAGTTTGTTTTCCCTTGTGCACATCAGATAGCAAGGCCACTATGTTCATATGTTTGGTGGAAAAGTTAAGACAAGGAAGGATTCTGACAACATGGATTTCATGATCAGAATAGAAGATGGAAGATTGTTGAAGATGAATGGGACATCTGCCCATACACACACTATTGCATATATCTCTCATCATGACTCAGGTATAATTCCATCTAGTCTTTTATGGCATGCTATACTTGGCCACATTAATTATGACAGTCTTCGTTTTTTGAGAAAAGATGGTTTTTTTGGTTTTCTTACCATTCCTAGGAAATTGAAGCAATGTGATGCTTGTATCCTTGGAAAATACAACAAATGAGCCTTTCATGATTCTACTTCCATAGCATGTAGAGAACTTGAATTGATTCATTATGATCTGTGTGGCCCTACGTCTGTTTCTTTTGAAAATGGAAGAAAATATATCATGATTTTTATTGAAGATTACACCAGGATGTGTTGGGTGTACTTGCTAAAAGACAAATCACTAGATTTTGAAACATTTAAAAATTTTCATGTATGGATTCAAAATGAAGCTCACTCTCGTATTGGCTCTCTTCCCACTGATAATGGAAGAGAATATACATCTAATGAATTTGAAAGCTACATTTTCCACATTGGATCAAATGTCAAACCACAGTTCCATACATTCCCCAAAAAAATGGTGTAGTTGGACGAATGAGCAGGACACTCCTAAATATGGTTCATTCCATGATGTTTTTCAAGAAAGTGAAATTGATGTTTTGGGATGATTTAATTCTATGTGAATTTTATGTCAAATACAAGTGTCCATATCATGCTCTTAGAAACAAAACTCCATATGAAATGTGGTATGGCCACATTCCTTCGGTGAGACATTTCAGGGTCTTTCGTTCCACCTGTTGTGCCTTGATTCCTATGGAGAAAACAAGAAAGCTTGATGCAAGGAGTCAAAAGTGAATATTATTGGGGTACTCAAATACCACCAAGGGGTATCATCTTGATGATGAGACAAACAATAAATTTTTCCTTTCTAGAGATGTGATCTTTCTTGAATCCGTCAGGAAAGACAAAACTATTGAGAGGCAACTTGATAATCTGGATAGATTCATTTGCGTAAATACATATCATGAATTTGATGATATGATTTTTCATATTGAAGGTGGGATCCCTATCTTAGGTTAATCTTTGGAATCTCCTTATGAAGCACCATATTCCCCTCATGAAGAATTTCCTACCACTTCATCAGAACTTGAAGTTCAATTGGATGATGTGATCGAGATGATTGAAAATATGAGGCTTGATGAGAAATCAACACCATCTCAATCAGCCAAACAACTTGGACCATCTCAAAAAGGTGCACCAAAATGGCTCACTAAAACACTTGAAAGTGTCCATCCCAATGAGGTTGGAAAGATGGGAACCATAATGTCCTCAAAACAACATGGAGGTAATGTAGATAATTCAAACTTGGGTGATGTATATGATATGGATGTTTCATATGATTGTGAGTTGAATTTATCTACTAAACTTGAACCAACTTCCTTTAAATAAGATGCCTCTCATGATGAATGGAAATAATCCATGCATAAGAATATGATGCTCTCATCAAGAATGGGTCATGGAATTTAGTGGACACTCCATATGGAACCAAACCAATTGGATACAAGTGATTATTCAAGAACAAGTACAGATCAGATGCCTCACATGAAATCACAAAACAAGGCTTTTGGAAAAAGGATTCGCACAGAAAGAAGGTGTTAATTGTTAGGAGACGTTTTCCCCCACAGCAAAATGGGCTACCATCCACACTCTATTTTCCATGGAAGCACAAAATGGATGGAAAATTCATCAAATGAATGTGAATACTACTTTCTTGAATGGAGACTTGAAAGAGAATGTGTTCATGTCTCAACCAGAAAGATTTATCGCGAAGGGACAAGAACATAAGGTATGAAAGCTCATCAAATACTTGTATGGATTGAAACAAGCACCGTGATCATGGTATGAAAATTTAATCGAGCATATTCTGAAATTACATTTCAAGCATTTCAATCTTGACAATGCAACTTTGTTTTCCAAGAAAGTTGGAAAAACTGTTTTATATATTGTAGTATATGTAGATAGTCTATTCATAACAGGGAACAATGAGAAATACATTACATCCATAAAGAAAGAGTTGAAGAAAGGATTCAAGATGATAGATTTGGTGCAATATTCCAGATATAATATAACATGCAGAACATAAATATTTAGCAAGCAATGACATAACAACAATGATATATTCAGAACAATATCATAATAATATCATAATAACAAAAAAAAGAGCACCTTGATTAATGATAGCAATGTTCACTTGCCTCTTCAAGGGGGGAACCTCCAGCATAGCAGAGCTCTATTACAATAATCTCCAAGATACAATATCCAATGCCTCCTACTCTTATTTGTACTAATTCTACCTTCTAAGGAAACTTCTAGAGGAATATCTTTCTAGAAGCGGAAGCTTCTATTAGGTCTTCTTACATTGACTTATTCTTGTTTATTTATTAGGCCTTATTATCTAATTTCGGCCTCTGTTACATAGAAGCAATATCATACTGATTAATGACCCATGGAGAATGGTTAGGATCAGATCATAACATGTCCTCCCCCTTCAAAAGCAAGCTTGTCCTCGAGGCTGTAGGTGTGGAAACTGCTAGAGTATGGCCACTGGTTTCTAGGTCACATTCTCTGGTGTTGTGTCCTTCCACTTGATCAACACTTCCTTGATATTTTTTCCACGCAGTCGATGTTCACGGTGTTTGAGGACTGCTTTTGGTTGGAGCCAAAGGGAGCTTTCCTCATCTAATTTTGGAAGGATGGTTTGGACCCTGCAATGTTGTCCCAACACTTTCTTCAGACAAGAAAAATGGAACACTAGATGGATTTTGGAAGTAGCAGGAAGGGTCAATTTGTATGCCTCTGAAGCGATACACTTGATGATCTGGTAGGGCCCATAAAACTTGGGTACCAACTTGTGATGTCCTTGAACTTTGAGAGATGTTTTCTTGTAAGGTTGGAGTTGGAGAAACATCTGATCACCTTCGTGAAAAACCATTTCTGAACGATGTTGGTCTGCCTGTTGATTCATGCAATTTTGGTCCATGTGGAGGTTATCCTTTAGAGCCGCTAGAGTGGTTGTGTGACCTTGCAACATTGAATAAATAGATTGGACCTTTGATTTTTCTGGAAGATAGGTAGTGATTGTAGGTGGGCGTTGTTCATACACTTCTTCATATGGTGTCATTTTAGTGGTCGTATGATAGGAAATATTGTACCATCATTCTGCCAAGGGGAGCCATTTCACCCACTTGTGTTGTTTTTTGGAATCAAAACACCACAAGTAGGTTTCCAATTTTTTTTTGACTACTTCTATTTGGCCTTTAGACTGGGGGTGATAGGTTGTGCTCATGTTCTGTAGGGTTCCCTGCAATTTAAAAAAATCTTGACAAAATGTGTTGGTGAAATTTTGGTCACGATTAGATACAAGAGAGGTGGGCATGCCATGTAACCTAGAAATATGATCAAGGAAAACTTGTGCTACTAGTGCTAGTGTGAAAGGGTGTGGTAATGCACAAAAATGAGCATACTTGGAGAGGTGATCAACCACCACCATGATGATAGAATTGTTCCCAGCTTTAGGAAGGCCCACTATAAAATCCATGGATATTTTTGTCCACATAGAAGCTGGAATGGGAATAGATTGTAGGGCGCATGGAGACTTGAAAGTTTCACCTTTATTACATTGGAACAGCACACATTATGTGAAAACATGCATTATATCCTTCTTCATGCCTACCCAGAAAAAAGAATGATGAGCATGAGCATAAGTCTTTTGGAACCCCGAGTGACCCAAAATAGCTGATAAGTGCAACTCATTTAAGAGCCTCTAATTGAGTGCTGAAGAGGCTGATAGAACCAGGCGATCCTTATATCTAAGAATATTTTCCTGCCAAGAGTAGCTGATGGGAGGATTAGGGTCCTCCTGAAGGCACTGAATTAACTTTGAGATAGTTTGGTGTGTTAGCCACTCTTAGCATACTTCTTCAATCCAATTAGGGATCGATAAGGATAAGACAAAGAGGGAGTCATCCTCCTCATGTTGTCTTGAAAATGCTTCAACTATGATATTATCTTTTCCCTTTTTGTATATGATTTCATTATCATAACCCAACATTTTGGTCAACCACTTATTTTGTTCTAGGAGGACAGTTGTTGCTCCAAAAAATATTTCAGACTACGGTGATCTATTTTGATATGAAAAGGATGTCCCAAGAGATATGGATGCCATGTGTTCACTGCATGGAGACTGGTCATAATTTCTTTTTCATATCTAGATGTTCCTAGATTACAACTACTCAATGCTTGGCTATTAAAGGCCAAAGCTCCACCATCTTGTGTGAGCATTGCGCCTATACTAGTGCGAGAAGAATATGATTCCACCACAAAGGTTTTTTTGAAGTCAGAAGTTGTTAGGATAGGAGTAGCGTACATGGAATTATTTAACTCCATGAAGGCCTGCTCAACAACAGGTGTCCAATGAAATGAATTCTTCTTAAGGAGGTTGGTCAAGGGATTAGAAAATTTTCCATAATGGTGGACAAATTTCCTATAATATTCTATGAGACCAAGAAAACCCCTTAGGCATTTTAAGGTCATGGGTCAAAACCACTCTTGCATAGCTTGTATCTTTTTTGGTCCACTTTTACCTCTTCACAAATGACAATGTCTCCCAAGTATTTCACTTTGCTGGCTCCAAATGAACATTTGGTCTTTTTTACAAACAATTGGTTTTCCTACAACACGTGAAGGTATTTTTGCACATGAAGAATGTGGCTATCCAAAGTGTGATTGTAAATGAGTATGTCATCAAAGAAAACCAAGAAAAAATTATGAAGGTAAGGTTTCAATAATTTATTCATGAGACTTTGAAAGGTGGATGGGGCATTGCAAAGGAAAAAAGGCACAACCAAGAATTCATAATGTCCTTCATGATTTCCGAAAGAAGTCTTCAAAATATCTTCCTCCTTCATCTAGATCTGGTGATAGCCTAAGAAAAGGTCTAATTTGGTGAATACATAGGCACATTGGAGTTCATCCAACAGATCATCAGTGAAAGTAATGGGAAACTTATCTTTGATGGTCAGTTTATTTAGGGCACATGTGCCAAGATCCTTATTTCTTTAAGACCATCACCACTGGTGAAGAATATGTTCTGGTACTAGGGAGAATTACCCCCATCTCTAGTAATTCATGTACCATATTTTCTATTTCATTTTTTTGAGAAAATGGTTATTTGTAGGGACATACATTGGGGGATTGACTTCCCGAAAGGAGAGGGATTATATGATCATACTCACCTATAGAAGGATGTAAGGCTATGGGAACCTCAGATACCTTGGGGTACTTGTCCAAAATGAGTTCCAGGATAAAAGGAACTACTTGAGAGGCCTATTCAGTGAACTGGATGACAATAAATTAAGCAATCACACCATGGTGGCCTTTCTTCAACAATTTTTCCATCCTGTGAGAGCTAATGATTTCAGGAGAGCTCGCTTGGATACCTTGGAGGATATAGGGGTGAGCATATTGGGTGAAGCTCATACATAATTATTGGTAATCCATTTTTATTGGGCCTAGAGTGTGAAGCCATTCCACTCCTAATACAATATCAAAACCACCCATGCAAATAGAGAACATGTGGGTTTTCAGATGATAATCACCCATTTGGAGTTTGACATTCTCACAACACCCCCCACATTTCATGGTACCACCATTAAAGATGATGATTTGAAAATTAGAAACATGGTGACCAAAGCAATGGATCTCATTAGCAAGCCTGCGTTGAATAAAATTATGGGTTCTACCACTATCAATCAATACCACCACCAGAGTATGTTTGATGTTGCCCTTGATATTCAATGTTTGTGGGGCCTAAATACCTGAGAGTTCATGAAACGATATGAAAGGTTCCTCTTGTTCCACATGGGTTACATTTGAAGCTTCGACCTGATCACTTGGTTGAGCATCCTCTGGGTCATGAGGGTTACATTTGAAGCTTCGACGGTAAGGAGCCATCTACTACTTTCATGCATGCCTGTCTCGAAGAGAATTTATGTGTCAAGGCGGGGGATGTTATGATTTACAAGACCCAAATCATCGTTCTTTGATGGGATGTATTCAAAGGGAGAGGAAGTTGATGCATCAATTTGAAGGAAGTTTTGTTCTCTAAATTTGTGCCATGGGGAATACTTGTCATCACAATAGTAAAAAATTCCTTGCTTGCGACATTCCACCATTTTCGTTGGAGATACCTTTTGGACCTTCAATGTTTTTGTTGAAGTTGGGTGATCCATGAGGTGAGGACAAGTGAGAAATGGAGCCTTCATGGGTGAGGATTGAAGTATGGTCTCGACTTTCGTTGCTAATTGACATGACTGCAACCAGGTAGTAGGATGTTGCATGTTCACATGAGCCCAGATGACTTACTTTAATCCAATGATAAAACATTCAAGGTAAAATGCATCATATAAGCCATTGGTCTTGATAGCCAACTATTCAAAGGCCATGATAAAATCTTTGACTGATTCAGTTTGGTGCAGCTTGGTGAGCCTACCCAAAAAATGTGACTCCCTATCAAAATGAGCACAAACTACTTTTGTGGACATGTTCCAAGCAGGTATTCTTGGATAACATTTCTTATGCCAATGCCACCACTACCATCGTTCTTGATCTCGGTACAAAACCCCTACATGGAGTTTGGTCTCATCATCCCAAATATTATGGAGGGAGAAGTATTGTTCCATTTGAGAGACCCACCCTACATGGTTGGATCCATCAAATTTATGCATGTCCACTTTGGGAACCTTATTCCAAGAGTGTGGAAAACCCCAAGGGGATTGGGACGAATGAGTATGATCATAATGAGAATGTTGAGGGTCCTCTTCATTAGGATATAATTTCTTACCTTTTTTGAATTTCTACATGGATTCACGGATGTCTATGCAGAGTTATACTTGGAGGGACTCTTTGACCTCGAATTGTATGGTAGTGGCGATGGAATCAAATTTTGTTTCTAAGCTAGACAACCTAGTCTCCCAATATTATTGGGTCTGAGCTCTGGTGGTTGGCATGGTAGCGGCTTAGGTAGTGGCTAAGGTGTCAGGATGGAGATCTTTCCACAAAAAATGATATTTACCAGGGTGATCAGGACAAAGAGAGGAGTCCAATGGGATAGGTTTCAAAAAAAGGTGTTGCGGAAAGGGGTGGGACCACGAGAAAAAAAGGATTCAAAGTGAAGGGTACCACTATGATTAGAATGAAGAGAGGAATGGAATGGACTAGGTTAGGAATAAGGGTGTTCATGGGCCCCATTTTTTTTTTTTAACTTTTGTAGAGTTATACTCCGCCTTGAATGCTTCTGCAGTGGCAGAATTCCCAAATTCTCAATAATAAAAAATGTTGGCGGGGAGTGTTTCTGTATTGAAAATTTTTATAGGGGCCACTTTGCAAGGCAATAGATCAATTGTTTATGTCACAAGGGTTAGGGTTTGTAGGGTGTCTATACTCAAGGGTTTTCCCTATGCTATAGTTCTCTTATATACATGCGGGGTCCAATATTAGTACTCATCTCAATATCTCAGGGCACCAACTAAGGAGGATACACCATACCCTTATCCATACTACCTGACTACTCAGGTACTAGAGAGTATCTTCCCAAGTGCTATTCTCGGTGACACTATACCAGTTAGGTGGCCGATCGATTTATCTACGGAGAGTTGTAGGATGCGTAGGATGATCCATATACATGTGTTGTCTGATGCGCTACCACTTGAAGGGGTACCAACATGAGTTACAAGGGTGGACAACAAATGTGATATTAAGAACCACTTGTATTCACTACATGTATTACTTCCCGACCACGGGTTTATGCATGTAATGACATTTATCCATAGCTTAAAGATGTCAAAATACATCTCTACCCTGAAATTGTTTTTACCCCACAAGTATTTCCTAGGAAAGAGCTTTGATACAAATTGGAATATTCTAGATATAAAATAACAGGTACAACATAAAGATTTAGCAAGCAATGGCAGGACAGCAATGATATATCTAGAACAATATCATAATAATACCATAATAACACCAGAAAGAGCACCTTGATTAATGATAGCAATGTTCACTTGCCTCTTCGAAGAGGGAACCTCTAGTAGAGCAGAGCTCTATTAAAATAATCTCCAAGACAAAATATCCAATGCCTCCTACTATTATTTATACTAACTCTACCTTCTAAGGAAACTTCTAGAGGAAGATATTTCTAGAAGTGGAAGATTCTATTAGGTCTTTTTACATTGACTTATTCTCCTTTATTTATTATGCCTTATTAACTAATGTCGACCTTTATTACATAGAAACCATATCCTACTAACTAATGACCCATGGAAAAGTGTTAGTATCAGATATTAATATTTGGGACATCTTCACTACTATTTGGTAATTAAAGTGATACAAAATACAAAGTACATATTCATCTCCCAGAAGAAGTACGTTAGGAAACTGTTGAACAATTTTGGCATGGTTGATTGCAATCTTATTTATACTTCAATGGAACAAAACTTGAAGCTCAGATTAAAACAAGGGAATGACTTTGAGGATGAAACCAAGTATAGAGAACTTTTGGGAAGCCTTATCTATATTAATACCACCAAACCAGACATTTCATTTATTGTTGGGATTCTTTCTAGGTTCATGCAAAATCCTTATGAAGGACATGGGCTTATTGAAAAAAGAGTTCTAAAATACTTGAAAGGAACTCATTATTTTGGACTTAGGTACTCTAAGGTGGATGACTTCAAACTGATCGAATATTCTGATTCATACTATGATGGGGATAGGGAAACTGGACTATCAACTTCAAGCTATCTCACGAGTCTTGGATCAACAAATATCTCCTATAGATCATGCAAAAAATCAATTCCAACAAATTGCACAATAAAGGAAGAATATGCGGCAACTATAGAAGCAACAAATGAGATTGTGTGGCTAAGGGAAATACTTGATTATTTGTAGAAGAAACAAGTGAATTATACTCCTCTTCTAGTTGACAATACTTTTGCAATCAAGTTGGCCAAGAATCCTAGATTCCATGATCGAATAAGTACATCAACACAAAGTATCACCTGATTTGGTATCATGTAGAGGCCAAGACTATTCACTTGAGACATTGTTCCACAAATGAGAAAATTGTGGACATATTCAACAAAGCACTTGGAAGAGAAAAAAATGAGAAGTTCAAAATGATGCTTGGAATCACACACACCCCTTTGGATTAAACGGAGGATGTTGGACATGTAATCCTTTGCGGTTGCATTACTTGTAACTGTAATGTAAATATGAAGAGTCATAGGTGATAGGAATTGTCACTTGTTGGGGAAGACCAAGAGTCATTTGATTATGTATATATGTGTTACACGTCAAAATTACTCAACTGGATAAGTGTTGCATCTTCCTTACAACTTTCGCAAGTGTCGAAAGTTGTTCACAAGTGTCGAAAACATAATTCAAGCATACTTCCATAATGACGACACTAAGGAGGCACTTAGAACATCTCATGTACTTGGTTTGGAGAAGGAGAACTGGTTAACTAAAGTCAAGGGACTCTTGACACCTGAAAAGATCTCTAAAACAATGGTTTTGAGGGTGAGCGCTCCCCTATATCAGCCTTAGGAGCGCTGGCACCCCCCTACAAGGATTTCGGGAGAGTTATAATGCTCTCCTGCCATTTTGAAGGAGTGATACTCACTTTTGGAGCGCTACAACGCTTTGATACCCCTTTTGCAGGAGTGCTGACTAATCTGAGGCAGTAGTTTTCCCGTTGAGGAGAATAAGGGGAGGATGTTTCAAGATTAGAAGGCATTTGAATTCAAATTCTTAGTTTCATCAAGAGATCCCTGATCTAAGGAAGAGGTTCCCCAACTTGGTCTAAAGATAACTCAAGAGGTTAAGCTCCTCTTAACCTATATAAGCAAGCTCTATGATGGTGGAAAGGGGGGAATAATTATTGCATGAAACCTATGATCTCATAGGAAACACACAGTCAACCAAAGGAGAGTGATCAATGAAGCTGCTGTCATCCAAGTTGTGGATCTTTCAAGCAAGGGTTAGACGAAGAGGACCCAACGAAGCTGTCGCATTCACATCTATGATTGTAAGTATTGTTGTCGTTATTCTCATTAATATGACACGCTTGGCCTTTTTCTTTCTAGTTTGTGTCTAGTGTTACATAAACTTATCTTTGATAGATAGATCTGTTTTCAAGCTAACATCAATAGGGTAGGAAGCGGTCGTATCTTGTTTGTCTACAGGACTCAGCGAGGAGCAAAGTGTTGCAGTGCAACTGAGAGCGTGCAGGGATAAACGTCGATAAAGAGGTACTTCTATTTGCCTTCCTTCTCATCTGTTAGTTTAGATAGATTTGAAAGGAATTCAGTGTCCACGTTAAGTATTTTCTTCCTTATAGTTAGGTTCAAGCTCTTAGGGGCGATCTACTTGTCCACGGGGAGATTTTCCTACAACAGAAACTGGCGACTCCACTGGGGAAATAGCCTCAAATCAAAATTTCTTGTTTTGATTTCTCCTCACCGACCTTGTTCTACCCTTTGATTGTTTCAGAACTGGTTCACTCCTCTTTTGATTGGTTTCATGAGCTGATTGGCTCCTTACCTCATCATACTCAGCATAGTTGTCGAATTTGAATTGCAATTTTTGGAATTTTTTGACATTTTTGGGAATTTTTAGACCTGGCGCCCCTGGCTTTGTGTTAACAAAGTGCCATCACTCCCCCATAGCCTTGCACAGAGCGCTATAACTCTCCTTGCCTTTGGAAACAGAGCGCCAGCCCTCCTTTAGCCAAAAAACTTTCCAGAATTGCCTTTTTCAGGGTTTTTCTCTATGCCTCTCTTGTTGGGTCACCTAGTGAGTCAGTCCTTCTTCTTTCCAGCTTGGATATTTGTCTTTCGATTGAAGAATGAACATCTTACTGTTTGGATTTTGTAACCTTCTTCACTATTGTTACTGAGTTTTTCTATCATTTGGAGTTTGAGACCCATGCATTGTTTTTCTCTCCTCATCAATTGAACGAAAAACTCTGGTGAAGGTCATCAAAGGCCTATAGATCCTTTCATTTTGATTTTAGATCAATGTTTTTCAACTTTTTCCTTTGGGTGTGAAGTTTGATTTCTCTTTGATTGCTTCTCTTCTTTCTCTTTTTAGTTTCGATTACGACGAGAGGGTGTATTGTTTGTATGATTCTTGCTTGTGTTGGTCTGATTTTCATTCATCCAAGAAGAAAATTGGCAAGACAAGCCTTGATTTGAATTAATCATTATCCATATGCAAATAATAAAAACATCTTCATGATCGATTGTGCATGTTAGAAGGCATCTAAAAAGTTTTAGCATCACGTAAGGATTTGATTGATAAAAAGAATTGTTTGAAGACATTCCTTATTTGTGCTTGTTAGTGAAAAGAACTCTCTCTCTCCCTTAGATAGATGTTCATCGAAAATAAATGAATGCTTATCATCTCTGATGCATTTTTTGGACTGAGTCATAATTCCATTTGTTTCACTTGCATGCACCCCTTTTGAGTAAAGAACATCTCTAAAATGAACGCTAATTAAAATTTATCTAGAACTTTTTCTTTTCTAGGATCCTCCACCAATAGTAGAATAGGCTTAGTACTTTGGATTAGGCTGTGAGCATAACTCTCCAAAGTTTTCAAAACAAATAGTATCATCCTGAGTTAAGGAGAGTCAAATCCAATCATCGTATAAGTCGGCCTGGGATCCCCCTCTCACACAGGGGTTACGCATGAGGTCGCATTCGGGTGAGCTATGGGGACTGACCCTCCATGGTTTAACTGATTGTGGTGGTCAGATCGTATTATGGGGATCACTTCGAGGTAAATCCACAATTACTGCATTGAATCCTTTTAGTTGATTTTGGACTCGATACCCTGCCCGTACGTTCTGATCGGACTGTCGATTGTTCCCGCCCAGGGGCTGACTGTGAATTGGTAACCTTAGTGGCCATAATATTTAGGGTCTTACACAAGGTGACGGTGACGGGAAGTCTCACTGTACCTGTAGCAGACATTGGTCAAACTCACTCAAGCTCCTTGGAGGGTAAATCCACAATTACTGCGTGGAAGCTTGCAGCAAGGCGTAAGTCTGTTAAGAAGGTCACCATTATAACTGTTCCACCCTATCCCCGCCCCTTCTGGACTTGATCACGCGATGTTGGATTTCATCACCAACTAGTACGGTCATCAAAAGAAGTTCATGTTTTCTTGGTTGTGATTCTTATATTTTTATTAGCATATGTTGTTTCTTTTCAGTAGTTGGCCATAGATCTTTTTTGTCAACTCTTTTCGCCAACATCGACCCTCCATGACGCTCGCAGAGGCTACAGGGACTTCCTCCAGAAAATATGGAAGGAAACACCCCTTTACCCCCTCATTCTATGGAGGAATCTCCTCAACAGAGTGAGGTTCAAAATACTACAACTTCCCAGGAAGAAGTTCCCACTCCTTTGGAGAATTTTCGAATTGTTTCAGAATCTCTGGAAGCTTACCGTATTCCGGAGGGATATGAACGACGTATCCTACATCTGAATTCCGTTGGTGAATTTTTCATCGTCAATCCTTCTGACATTCCAGCTGGGTCTCATTAAAACCCTTTAGCCGATGACCCTTTTTGGACCGCAGACATTATTCGGAGTCTACCACGCCTGGTGTGAGATCTTTATGGAACTAGAGAAGGTGCTGACGTACCTTTTTCCTACACCATACCCCTAAATCATTTTACTGGTACCACCACTTTTACAGCCACACCGCCTGTTGGTACGAACATACTGTCAATTGGCCCAAGGTCTACTATTCCCCTCCAGATGACTCATTCTACGATGGCCCCTCACATTCCGACTATTCTCGCCGGTAATGCGGTAGTCAATCAAGCTGCGATTTTCACACCTATAACACCAAGACCTACACCCCCTTTTGGATTCAGGGAATTGAATGCTTCCACTACTACCACTGCCCAAACTAATACCACTTCCCAAAATACTACCACCCAAGTTATACCAGGAAGTTCCATACCTATCCAACAACCTGGAGGGACCGGTCTTGGTGGTCCTAATCTGCTCGGTGGCATCGGTCAGTCTTCTACATCTGGCTTTCAAATTTCGAGAACTCTACCTCAAGATGGGGGGCATCCTCCCATCGAAGGACAAATTCCATTTGGGGGGCACCCTAATGCTGGGGGGCAGCCTCAATCCGTAGTCTGCCATCAAACGAACGGACAAAATGTGTCCGTCGCACCTAATCCGTGGAATGGCCTTTTTCAAGGAAACCCACAGCCCTCGAAAGGACAAAATACTCAGACTCCGCAACAACCCCCTTATGGACAAATTCCAAACCCAACCTATAACCCGCATAACCCATCCGGTTATCCTCTGCTCACGCATGTTTCTCAAAACATCTCAAATCATGTGTACTCTGGTCAAAACCATCCTCACATGAGAGGGCCCACTAGTTATAATTATCCACATAACTCAGTAATGGGCCCCACTGGTGTCCCTCTGCCACACCAACATTACCCACAGATTAACCGACAACTCCCTTTTTTGGCTACCCTAGATCTTCCATACTTGTCTCGGTTAACGAATGATCCTATTTATCATTCTTCG